>VDFB02322175.1:0-58391 GCA_007258455.2 Sequoia sempervirens
ACCCAAATTATCCATAACTAGTGATACAAAGAATCCCTCAAATACAATATAATTTAAGTATAAATAATGCATATCCTATATGTGTGCTCAATATTGAACATGTATTGGTACTCCTTCAATATCATGAAATTTGAGTTGTGTGGCAGCACTCTAGATAGGTCTTCCACTATACAACAAAATATGACAAAGCATAGAATACCATTTAAAGTAGATTATTTTATCATCTACCTTAATTGATATCAAAACCTTATGGATTCATCTACTATTAAGGTGGAAAAATTAAATCTCATATTCATATTCCTATATTGAATATCACCTACCATCACCATTAGGTGCACAAGCATTTGTGCCTTACAGTCCACAACTAGAACTTGACAAGAGGAAAAGTTAGTTTTTATGAAGTAGTCCTCAAGAATATCATAATTGGATGGATCAAATTCACCTTTATCAAGCCTCACAAGTATTATATTGTGATCTCTCCCTCTATTGTTAGGTCACCACATAATCCTATAACTATGCTTATTCCTAGAAAATTCTCCACATAGTGAATCAAAATCTATAGGGATATTTGTAATTAAATTTAAGTTAAATAATTCACACATGAAATTTATATTGACTCTAGTCATAATACCACCAAGTTGTTCAAAATTATCTTGGACATTGGATCATAATTTCTAGAAATAACCCTTACCAATTTCATATTGGTAAATATATTTATTCTCAAATGAAGATGCCAAGTTGTTTTACCTTTCCATAATAGGGACACATGTCAGCAAAGTGTATGAATGAAACATTAATTGCACTTGCTTTTAGAACTTTCAAAGTATAGAAAATATGTGTTGCAATGATAGCAATACATGTGCCAATTATTCATTTCTATTCTTCATGACTTGAATATTTTAATTGGGCCCATGCTGAGTATGCACCATGTGTCATTATAGTGCATAAGTGAAAATTTATATTTTTAATTTTATAGATATTTCTTTAAGATAAGAAAATTTTCTACAAAATAGAAATCTGCCATCTGTACATAATATTACATTTATGCATTAAACAAAGCTATGCATCAGGGATGACACATGGAAAATGAGCATAAAAATGCAACTTCATTAAGTTTGACTATTTATAGCCAAGTCTACAAATAACTTATGCACTACCAATCAAATGACAACAAATCATTACTGCAGGGACCCATGAGCATAAATACGATGGTGAAGCTAACACACAAAAAGATCCACATGGTTTTATAGTATAGCGCACAAGTGCAACTTCAAATGGTTCAAAATATGAGAAAATGGACTACAAAATATAAGATTAATTGAATAGGATCCATCTATGTGGATTCCAAGTAGGCAATAGTGGGGTCCACCATACACACATACCTATTGGGGTTTTAAGTGAGTTTCAAAGGCACGTGCTTAATAGGCTTAGTTGGTCAACTAAACAAAGGGTTCAACAAATATATGATAATGAAGGCTTGAAAGGATAACTTAAAAGAAATTTACCATAGGACTATAAAATAAAGTAAAAAGATATTTGTGAGGGTTTAGCTTTTTAGGTTAAATATTGTAAGCCCTTTAAATCTTGCATAAAAACCTAGAAAGTTTGAACTATTATCAATAGGAAGGATGGGGTTAAAGTTAGGATAAGTATTGGCTTATGAATATTACCCTCAACTAGAATTCAAAGAATTTATGAAAAACTATAGAAGAGTAAATGATGTCATCTTCATGTGGTTAGTTATAATAATGGAAGGAGATAATGCTAGAGGCTATAAGATGAGGCTAGAGTTAATTTTGACAGACATGGAAATCAATATATTCAATTCCCAAAATTTGTATATATTTGTTGAAGGTTTTCCCAATGCTTTGCAAAATCTTTCAAGATATTGTAGTAATAAAATTATCTTTTTGGAGATAACTAGATAACAATTTGAGTCACATAAGCTCCTAGAATCAAATAATAGAGGTATGGTGAAATTTTAAATCATCATTAGATTGTATGCTTGTGCCCATTGGAAAATACCAAAGCCTTTAATAAATAATTACAATTGCATAACATATACCTATATGAGGCCATACCAAACTTTGACCCTATTACCAAAATGGAGAAATGAATGTCTCCTACATTGGTACATATTGCTCATTTAGACAAACTTTGGGCTGATTGTAGTGATAATAACAAGGCCAATAAGAGGAGTTATTGCAAATTGAATACTAAAAAAATTAAGACCCTAGGAACTCAAATTTCTAGATCAATTTAAAGATGATGGAATAGTCCTATATAGTGCCTATGAGATGCAAGGAATTTTCAAGGAACTAATTTTTATCTCAATTTGTTTGAGATAGAAGTAACTTTTGTAAAGTGTTTTACTCAACATATTTTTCATAATAGTGGAAATTGTTTGGTTTAATATGTTAAGTTAAATTATGGAAATGAAGAGTTACTCTAACCTTTAATAAATATGCAGGGTGATCCCACAATACTGGTTTTCAATATTTGGTCAAACTGAACACTAAACTATTTTTTTCTAACTAAATCTTCACTTTCGAGCACCTATAGCGGCTTAACTGTGAGGAATTTGAAGATGATGCAAACTAGTGATTTGTGACATTTTTTCTGTAGATTCTAAATATATTTTTTCAAAATTTTGGAATCAGATATCACCTCTTTAGAAAACTAGTTTTTAGTAAACACCATTTTTAAGGAGTGATGCTCACCGTATAACACTTAATTTTTTTTCCATGAAGGATAAAATTATATTTTTTTCAAATTTAGATTTGTAACTACAATATCTAGTGCTTCCAATTGGTTTCATAGTGTTTTATTTAATATTTTTCCTTAATCAAGTTCAATTCAAACCAATTACAATTCATAAAGTGGATTTGTATAACACATCATTTTTCATATGTATCAAATTTTTTATTTTTTTTTGGGATCAAGGACTTAAATATCTAGTGCACTCATATTTTTCAAAAAAATAAATTATAATCTTCTATTTTTCCACATGTGCAGAACAAAGAGCTTGATTTTCAATGAAAAACCTACATTCACAAGAAATAAAAAATAAATATAATAATTAAACTAAATTTATTTAAAATTATACTTTTTGGGAATGTTATAATAAGGACTACATACAAAAAATAAATTTTAAATGAATTCATTTGATCCCCCAAAAGGTAAATTAAAAGTGGTTTTTTATCAGCATTTTGATAGGTGTAAAGGAGACTTTGTTATATGTATGGTTTAAAACTAGCGGGGTTCTATCCAAGTTGAGGCAGTCTATACCTGAAAAGTTGAAGATTGAGAGTGTGTAGCAAGTGTTTGACAAAATGCCAAAGAAGAAAGGAATTTTTTTTGTCATAGTTGTGTATGTAGGTGAACATGAAGGAGAAAATATTGCAGAAGTATGCCTTGAGGAAAGTATATAGAGAAAGAGAGTGAGGAGGAAGAGAAAAGTGGAGAAAATATTAAAGAGTTTGTAGCAGAAACAAAAGAGATGAGTGCAATGGAGAACATTGAAGAAGAGGACACTGAAGTCGAAATAGTAAAATATGAGGTAAGGGTATGTGTAGGATCATGATGGGCCAAAAAGTGGCGATATGATGGGTATGTGTAGGGTACATGTGCTTGATGACTTTTTTTTACCCAAAATTGACGAAACGAAATGCGTTTTTAAAGGAGATTCTCAGATTTCCACCAATAGAAATTATGCTTTACTTTGAATTTAATAAATTATTATTATTCATTTTCTATTTGAATTACGACTAATGTCCTGATTGATAGGCTGATTGAAAAACATCTATATCTTTCAAATGATATCACATTTTTGAATCGAAACATGTGTCACATTCTATGCTTCACATACTATAGGATTAAAAATAATAATTTCATGAAGTTTTGTCCAAGTTAAGGTGGTAAGACATCACGGTTTTTATATTTTTTAAAAGTTGTAATAAAAATTCTTAATTAATTATTTACTTGGGAAAAATTATAAAAACATATTCATCACATCAGACATGAGTCATCTACTTATATCTAAAATCTTATAAAAAAATATTATCATTTTATTGTGGTTAGGGTGGTCGAAAACACCTACTTCTTATTTTTCCCTGAAATTTAAGTACTACTGCATTGAAATTTCAAATTTTCACCAAATGGATTTTTTTTAAATAAACCTAGTAGTTTAGAAACTACATTCAATTTGTTATAGATTCTATTCTTACATATTTTTGAAATAATATAGATAACTTATTCAAATTTTTACGTCAAGTTGCCTAACTCTAATTTTTCTAAATTTTTCACCACTTAAGAGCTTGTTTTTTCTATAATGATCATGCACATACCCGTAAAACTTGCATCTTGTGAGTTAATTGGTGATTCTAATTTTCTTATGAATTATGTGAATGAAATGAGTGAATATGAGGAAGGTGAAAGTTTTGTTGCAGCAGTAAGAAAGAGAGGAAATATAACTTAGGAAGGAATAGATAGGAAGTTTTAGAGTAGGGTGAAGAAGAAACAGATGGATAAGGAAGAATGATGGATGGAGAACAAGCACATGATCTACAAATGTTTATGTTTTCAACTCATGAAACATTTCAAATTACCATGGGTGTCTAATGCAAGAGAATCCAAGGTGAAATGTCAATCATCTATCACCAAAAATATTGTTATTTCAATTTTGTTTATTTTCAATAAGGGCTTAGGGGTTTGAAGAATAAATATTTTAATTTGCAACATTATAATTTTTCCTTGTGGTGATTTGAAGAGGTAATTTTTGAAGGAATTATGCTTTGATAAATGTTTCTAAAGCATCTCCAAAGGGAATATGATTCTTGGGAATTTATTTACAAGAGGGCACCACTTTTCTTACATGTATTATTTTTTGCATGCCCTGCATGTATTTGCATGTTGGCCACAAGCTTTGCATGTTGTTGCATGTCTGGGTTGTAATTGTGAGACTCGGTCTCAATAAAATAGTCATAACTTTCTCATACGATAACAAAATTAAGAATTTCAAAATGATCTGAAAAGCTGGAAACGAGTTGCACCAAACCCATAAACCGTTTGAGGAAATTCTGGCAAATGACAAAGCATTTATAGGCAGAAGGTGACTAATTTTCTTGGTGTTTTAGTGGAGGTTGTTTTGAGAAACCAATAGTGATTTCTTCTCACACAATTACTATATATTGATGTTGCTCATTTGGTGAAGTTGGCTTTGGAGGAGTTGTAAGTTTACATAACCAAATGTTGTCAAATTGAGCATAGGATGAATACTCCAAGTGTTGCATATTTTTGTATGCAGAAATCCCATGTTGTAAGGGAGCTTATGAGCTTTTACATATTGTAATCCCAATTCATAGTTGCTGCAATAAAATATAGTGTTTTCCTTCTTATATTGTTATGCTATTTTGAGTTGTGTTATGAGTTTTCAAATTTGTAAGGGGAGTTTATTTGTGTCAGACTAGAAGGAAAAGGAATTCAATGGAGATGTGTTGATTAAATTTGTGGAGGTTATATCTCTAACAAATGATTATGAAAATAATGTGTGAACAAGGAACACTGGATACTCCACAATTTATCTTCTTTTAGACATTATTTATTTAGATGGAAATTCATGGAGAATCTAGAAAAGGAGAAAAATTTAGAAGGCTCTAATATCTTATGGAGATTATCGTCAAAGAGAAATTGAAAAGGATGAAGAAATGATAATGGGGTCCAATGTTGAAGAATAAGCTTAAATGGGCATTCTGATATTTTTTGTAGTATCTTGATGACCAATAGTACCTTAAATGAGCTAGTTTAGGTGGATATTTCCATTTCCCAAGAATGCACTCAAAGATGAAATATTATTTTGTAAAAGGAATATTCTTCTTTTAATTTTAACCATTCATTTTCAGTTCTAGCCTAGATTATTTACTTGTAACTATTTATATTAACACCTTTTATCTATAAAATGACCATCAATCTACTATTTCAAAACAATGAGAGAAAAATTCTTCTTTTAATTTTAACCATTCATTTTCAGTTCTAGCCTAGATTATTTACTTGTAACTATTTATATTAACACCTTTTGTCTATAAAATGACCATCAATCTACTATTTCAAAACAATGAGAGAAATTGTTGATAACTATGGAACTAGTAATAAATAGTTATTATCATACAATTTCCTGCATGGCTTCTTTTCATGTGGATATCTAAAATTTGTCTCAAACTACTAGGAATTTATAACTGTAGTGTGAATTCATGTCATTTACCTTTAAATAATAAATGTGACTTGAACGTTCTTTCATCTTGTGAAATATTGTGAAATTGTACCATATTTCTAGGTATTTCATAGTCTCTTTCATAATTTTTTTTTTCCATTAATTCTTGCACTAATTATATACAATTGTGACATTGTTTGATGAAATATATAGATTGGTTTCATAATGTTCAATTGCAAATTCATGTGTTGATTTGTGAAATTTTCTTGAGTATGATTTCTAACCCTTTTCTTCTCCATTTTCTTTTTTTTATTCCTTTATGTAATATGAATATCCATGTGAATTAGATGATATGAACCTTCTACTTGAGAAAAATTAAATAGCAAAAATCTCTCAAGGGTTTCAACCTTCTAGTATCCTCCACATTCATCTAGGAAGTCCTATATTTCTACTCTAAAACCATAAAGTCCCTTGTTAAACAATATCTACAAAAAACTTGTGAATGTTAAATTGTGTCTCACAATTCAATTTTATTTCAAGAGAGTTATGTTTCATTGTGAATTTTATTTGAGTTGATTGTGAGAAACACACACATCCACACATCCCTTACATGGTTTGACACAAGGGAGTAATTATCTTTATCAAGTTCAAAGTAGGATGCACAAGAGCAAGTATTTATGTGAGAACATAGTACTTCAAGACAATTAAAATGCAATTTTTTAAAACATAGTAGAGATTATATCAACAAATAAAACAAAATTTGTCTATTTGATTCAAATCCACACATAAGAGCAACTCCATAATCGCAAAAATGATTCTAATATAAAGAACATTTTTCTATAATTTCTAATTCATTGATCTAATTGATTTTTTTTTTAACAATAACATATACTACATCAAACTTAAAACTAATTATTAAAAATATTTATTTAAACTATACACAATTAATTACATCTTATTTATCATTTTTTTATTACTCCAAAAAATATTTAATGCAAATCCTCATTATGTATTGAAATAATAGTTGAATAATAAATATATTTATCTTGGATTCCAAAATAAATGATTCGAATTTATTTTAACTATTGCTAATAATATGACTTACCTTGCCAGGTTATGAAAAATGAGGCACAATAAAAAAATTTAGATACGACCTTTTAAGTACACCATCTTGGGACTAAATGTTAAAATGTTAGGACGTTCATGATGCCCGTCAAATTCTTAGCTATGTCAATGAGACTATTGTAAGCTTTTATTTGACATGTGAGAATGGTGTTGTACAAAGCTAGTGTAATTGTTGGTAGGGTGTGTTGAAAAATGAGATTTTTTCTTAGCTTAATGCTCTGTAAAACTTTAATATTGTTGATCTCAGTAAGTCTTTTCTTTGTTACATATATTCTTTGTGGGTGATTATCTTGATTAATCCATTTTACTGTTGTAGAATGTAGAGAGAAGTTGATAGAAAAACTAGACAGGATATTAGAAAGATCACACAAGATATACCATGGAGAAACCCTTTCAAGAAAAAACTCCACCAAGAATTATTCTATTATTCAATCTCTGAGTTACAATAGCTCCAATTCTTGCTTTAGAATGCTTCTTCTGTCTTTACCAATCTTCTTCACACCTGCAATAAAAACTCTCACAACTCTATTCAACTTGCTTGAGATAAATAGGCTTTAATCAACTTTGTAAACTCAACATGAGTTACAATTACAATGCATAAGCCCTATCCTTAAAAGGCACACCATATCTCATGCAAATAGGGTTATCTCATGAAGAACAATGCTAAAACATGTGCTTCATCCATTTGGGCGTCCCAAACTGAAGCTGCAACTCAACTTTCATTCTGTTGATAATTCCAAGGCTCTTCCTCAAAGTTGGCACCCATCAAAGGTCCTACTTAACTAATTCTTCAAAAATATCTTATCATGCATTAGAGGTAAATCCAATAAAGTATCTTGGGTGCCCAAGTTGGCTCAAAGTGCTTTATACTTAACTAAAACATTTTCTCAACACCATTCCCAAAGAATGGTCATCCCTTGTTAATTGGAGGTAGTCCCTGTTATCTGTCATACAATTCAATGTTATTAGCCATGGATTCCAAGTTAACTGAAGCTAACTACATGCAACTCAAAATAAACAACATGCATGCAACTGAAGATAACTGAACTAAACTAAACTAAACTAAACTAAACTGATTCTGAACTGAATTGAATTGAACTGATTTTGAACTAAACTGAACTAAACTGAATTAATCTAAACTGAACTTAACTGAACTTCAAGCATGCAAGCATCAAATCCTAACTCCTAGGATCTTTTCATGCATTCAGAAGTGTTAACTGTTACTCTATATAGTTAACTGAGCACAAAGTGAGTTTCACCTTACCATGTGTGCACCCACATGCTCCTAGTATTTAGGAATAAATGCAAATGTCAATTTCATGATTTATTTCATCCAAATAATTAATCTCATCCTAATCTTAGTGTTGTTGAACACATTCCAAGAATCTAGGAGATACATAAAATAATTAATGTTTAGGATTTGCAATTAAATGGCATCCTATTTCCAACATTCTCCCACTTGACATTATACATTGCAATTATTCTAAACAAGGAATAATAAAACAAGTACAAGACTCAAAGCCTATGGCCTTCTTGCACCAACTAATCAAACCATGCTAACTTCAAATGCAACCTGCATAATCATGAATCTTCCAAGCAAATGATTAAAACCAAGAGAACTTATCTGTATGGTTTCATAAGATAATTTGTGAAATTAATTAAAGTGTTAACTTTCTCAATTAATACCTTCCCATTATCAACCAAACCATTACCTTTCCCAAGCCTCTATATCCAAACCACCTCTTTAGAGGCATGCTAAACCACCGAGTGTGTTGAATTCACATTCAACCAAAGTGTAGGCTCCTCAGACTTTTATGTTAAAAAAAAATTCTCACAAGTAACCATTCCAACAAATGTCTCCTACCATAAGAGAAATCCAACCTCGCCTATTTCTCCAAGTATCCATGAGGACTTGTAACCAACCAATCCATGCCAAATTCCAAATGCAACACAACACTTTCATGAAGTAATCAAGCAAATGATTAATGTACCCAAAACTTAAGAGAACTACACAAGATCATTGTCAAAGCTCCAATCATGAATCAGGAACATAAACATGAAATCCATGATCTAACCAAAACATCTCCTCTTAGGAGATCTCATGCACCATAACATACTTATACATCCTAGTCACAAGAGAACCATGTAATATTCCAAACTCTAAATGCATATCAAGAGTAAACCATGACATCAATAACAAATATACTCTAAACCAAGAAATCATATCTCTAATCACATGGAGATAACCTTACCAATGATGCATCCAAGTCACTTCCAACAACTCCCACTGAACCATGGTACTAAGTTACTTATGGCATCATGACTATCATCCTCTCTACGAAGATTACTCTAAAACATGAAGCAAAGAGTTATCACAAACAATATTAACTGAAATAACCAATGCATCATTACTATTATCTGAGGACTCCTCTATAGAAGAATCAAAACTCTCTTTCTTGTTCTTATAATCCTTCTTCACATGTCCTGGTTTCCCATAGTTCCAACACTTTACCTTACTTCGTCCTTCTGACTTACCCTTCACTTCCTGGTTTCCCTTAGGCTCCTTTTTCTTAGGCCTACCTTTTACAAACAAGGCATCATGGATTTCCTCCTTAGACTTCCTCCTCATCTCCTCTGATAGGAGAGTAGGAATAATGTTGTCCATCTTTGGATCTGCACCATTACCACTAATTGCAACAATTAGATTTTCCCAAGAATTTGGTAATGAACAAAGTAATAAAATGCACTTACCCTCATCCTCTAGCTTTACATCTACAGATGCTAATTGACTGAGAATTAAATTGAAAGCATTTAAATGTTGTGCAACATATTCACCATCTTTCATTTTCAATGAATACAACTTCCTTTTCAGATACAACTTATTGGTGAGACTCTTAGTTTGATAAATATCCCCTATTCTTTTCCATAATTTATATGCACTAGTTTCCATTGAAACATTTAAAAGAACAACATCAGCAAGACATAACCTTATTGTTCCTCTTTCCTTCTTATCTAACTTAGCCCAATCTTCATCTAAAATAGTTGTAGGTGTCTTTGTCTCGTTATTAACCGCTAACCATTGATCTCTTTCTTCAAGAATATCCTCCATTTTTAATTTCCACATTTCATAGTTAGAACCATTGAGCCTTTCAATCTCTAACATTGAATTCATTGTAACAAAACTTAATTCCAAAATCAGAAAATAACAAAAATAATAAGAGCTCCCACTAAGCCAATAAATCCTTCAAATTTTAAGAGAAAGGCATCCCAATACTCTACCCAACCTCAGTTTTGATACCAAATGTTGAAAAATGAGGTGTTTTCTTAGCTTAATGCTCTGTAAAACTTTAATATTGCTGATCTAAGTAAGTCTTTTCTTTGTTACATATATTCTTTGTGGGTGATTATCTTGATTAATCCATTTTACTGTTGTAGAATGTAGAGAGAAGTTGATAGAAGAACTAGACAGGATATTAGAAAGATCACACAAGATATACCATGGAGAAACCCTTTCAGGAAAAAGCTCCACCAAGAATTATTCTATTATTCAATTTCTGAATTACAATAGCTCCAATTCTTGCTTGAGAATGCTTCTTCTATCTTTACCAATCTTCTTCACACCTGCAATAAAAACTCTTACAACTCTATTCAACTTGCTTGAGATAAATAGGCTTTAATCAGCTTTGTAAACTCAACATGAGTTACAATTACAATGCATAAGCCCTATCCTTAAAGGTATGACATATCTCATGCAAATAGGGTTATCTCATGAAGAACAATGCTAAAACACGTGCTTCATCCATTTGGGTGTCCCAAACTGAAGCTACAACTCAACCTTCATTCTATTGATAATTCCAAGGCTCTTCCTCAAAGTTGGCGCCCATCAAAGGTCCTACTTAACTGAGTCTTCAAAAATATCTTATCATGCATTAGAGGTAAATCCAATAAAGCATCTTGGGTGCCCAAGTTGGCTCAAAGTGATTTATAGTTAACTGAAACATTTTCTCAACACCATTCCCAAAGAATGGTCATCCCTTGTTAACTGGAGGTAGTCCCTATTATTTTTCATACAATTCAATGTTGTTAGCCATGGATTCCAAGTTAACTGAAGCTAACTACATGCATGCAACATGCACTTGCATGCAACTAAAGATAACTAAACTGAACTGAACTGAATTGAACTGAACTGAACTAAACTGAACTAATTTTGAACTGAAATGAACTGATTTTGAACTGAACTGAACTGAACTGATTCTGAACTGAATTAATCTAAGCTTAACTTAACTGAACTTCAAGCATGCAAACATTAAATCCTAACTCCTAGGATCTTTTCATGCATTCAGAAGTGTTAACTGTTACTCTGTATAGTTAACTAAGCACAAGGTGAGTTTCACCTTACCATGTGTACACCCACATGCTCCTAGCATTTAGGAATAACTGCAAATGTCGATTTCATGATTTATTTCAACCAAATAATTAATCTCATCCTAATCTTAGTGTTGTTGAACACATTCCAAGAATCTAGGAGATACATGAAATAATTAATGTTTAGGATTTGCAATTAAATGGCATCCTATTTCCAACAGGGTGGTAGGTTAAAGTCAAATAAGTTTTCCCATACAAAATGATGAATATATTGATATAAATCTTCTTGGTGGCAAACCATATTTTAATGGACAGTGACAATGTGGCCCCATTATTTCAAACTAAAATTGGATACAAATTTAAAATGTTTTAATATATTTCAATTATAAATTAATATATAAAGTATTAATATTCTTACAATAGAATTAATTTTATTTTTTTAATTTTTTATAAATAAAATATTTATTTTGAGATTGGAAGAAGTGAGCTCAATTTTATAAAATGTTTTATTAATATTTTGATGTGATATAAATTGTACTCTTTAATTATATAAAAAATTGAAATGATTATTTATATATATATATATATATATATATATATATACAAAAAAAGTTGATTAGAATAATTCACATCTTGAAGTCTATGCATGATCAAGACTTAAAAAAAATTTTAAATATATATATATATATATATATATATATATATGACATATATAACAAGTTATCAACTCTTAATTAAATTTTAGAAGATATTTTGTCAAAACTATGACATGATATAAATTGTACTCCTTATTATATATAGATTTGAAATGACAATATAAGTATAATAAATGTACATATGTCAAAGTTTCATATTAATTGTGATAAATATATGTTGAGCTATCAACACTAAAGTATGATTTATATAACAAGTTATAAAAAAGTTATTCATTTCATAAAACATTTTATCAAAATTATGACATGGCATAAATTGTAATATTCCATATTTTAAATGATTATATGAAAATTTAAATGTATATATATCAATTTTTCACATTATTTATGACAAATACATCTTAGTTATTAAAACTAAATTATGACTTATAAATTTTTTTATAAAACTTTTTGTTTAATTTTATAAAACACTTTGCAAAAATTGTAATATGAAATACATTGTACGAATCAATTATGTACAAGTTTGAAATGAAAGTGTGATAAGGATTAGTTCTTTTATAGCCACATCATTAGACTTAATATTTAATTAGTTAGAATATTAGAGTATAGTATTCTAATTAGTTATAATATTTTGTTAGTTGAATATTATTATGTTTCATAATAAGTTTTCTTGAAGCTTCCTTCTTTTAGAATCATATTTGTATTTCTTTAAAAGATTTATTGAAGATGATATTGAGATTTCTTTTATTGAGAATACATTTTTCATACTAGTTTTGTTCTTGTTCGTTCATATCAAAATGTTGATTATTTTAATGAAAATTCACTAAAATTGTACATTTTTTTCAAATATAATTTTACACATAAAATATATAATTTATAATCATTAAGTATTTGTCTCTTTATATATAATAATAAATTTTAATATAATTTTTGTAAATAAAATATAATTAAAAATTATATTTTTAAATAACATCAAATCTTTTTAGTTGCATAGTCCCTAGTAAAATCCATAATAATATAAAATATGTTTAATGGAGAGATACCATAATAGTGTGATGAGCTTATTTTGGTATTAAATATGTTTATATGATCGTGGGAAATGGGGTGGGAAGTCCTTTCATATTCCTTCATTGGAATTACTATGAATTCCAACAATTTAGTATGATATTGGAACTTATAATATTGACTTTAGTGGATTGTGTAGTGGGTTCAACCATCATTCCATTTTGATATGTAAGTATTTGTGGACCACCTTGATAGTTGTAAGCCTAGGCATTTGTCATGTATTTTTCTTTGGACCACTTTCTATCATTATTCTTCTTTCTATGGTAAGAATTAGTTTACAATTTTTGGGCTTATTCTATTATAATAGATAATTTAGAAGATAACCTTTAAGAGTATTATTATTAATTTTAAAATTATTTGTAAAAAGTGTTTTTTTCAACATTCTATTTTATGAATATAATGTGTAATGGGTTATTTTTGAATTGTAGCTTATCACCTAGGTTCTTAGGGTAGTGAAGAGTAATTGTAACAATTATTGTGTTTGAAAAATATTTAAAGGTTATTTTGTAAGTAGTATATCTACATGTTACTCATCCTTCAATACATTATAAATTTAGTAAGTAATGTTGATGCATTATATGACACATTAATTTTAAAAAATGATAGATGTACTTTAACTCTCCTAAAAGGAAATTAGATTTACCTAAGATATATATGGCTTAATCATAGTCATGCAACATAGCTCTATGATTGTTTTAATATTGTTCAAATTCAAGGGGATTGAGATGAATTAAATTATATAAATAAATATGTGTGTGTGTGTGTGTGTGTGTGTACACATATTGCATATAAATATACACACACATACGCATACATAAACATATACATAAAATTTTACACAAGTTAGTCTTTTTAGATTTCAAGATTCATGAGTGGTTGACTTCAATAATTCACATAATTCATTTGTTATATGTGCATGTAAAAGTGGTAATGATGAACCAATTTACCTTTTTTAGATAAAAGGAACATGGGCCTATATATATATATTATATAAAAGGTTTTACATATAGATCATATCTGATAAAGAAAAAAATGCCAATATTGCTAATAAATTTGTCTTTCTAATGATTGTAGTTTTAACCAAAATGCATATTAGAAAATTACAAAACAAAATTTAGCAGTCATATGCCACTTGACCAAGCAAGACCGAGTAAATGCAGCCCCTGTAGATAACTCCTAAAAAAAATAGCTTCACTACTTCCACAAAACCTGGACCAACTTGATAATGCTTACATATTACCAAAATTTGCTTCTTTCTAGAATCAAAACATGCTACTCTTCCATACGCTCCACCTGAACCGAATTCTCATCTTGGACTTCAACATCCTCTTGAAAATGCATACCACGAGCAAATAAATCATACCTTGCTACTAGCTTTGTCTCTGTTTGCACCCCTCAAGAAAAACATGCACGAGCTACTAGATCATGACAAGTAAATCACAAGTGTAGTTCTAAAAAAATTAAATATATAAATAATTTGCAAAATATTTTAAGATTAAAAAAAAGAATAAGCTTGTTTTATAAAATTGTTAAATTTGATCCATTTGAGAAGACAAACTCCTTTTGAAAAAGTGGCCTTAATTGATTAGTATTAACTAAATCATTAACACAATACAATACATATGATATAATGAAGTTGAAATATAAATAAAATATGTAGAAAATTAGCATAAATTAATATAACACTCCCTTAGAAATTTGAACTAAAATAATCTTTCTTTAAAAATGCAATGAGACTCATTAAACTTAGTTAAATTATAGAAAACAAATTTGAAAAGAGAGTTTTCTAGAATATTTATCCAGCCAAAAAAAAAATGTTGAAATACATCCAATGGCTTAGATTTAATCATCCTCTTGAAATATTCAATAAATTAAAGTAATCTAAATTTTAATTTTGATGAAAATTATATTTTCTATGCAAAAACATCATCAAAGCATATCTTCATATGGCAAGAATGGTGATACAAGCTCACATGTTGGATATCCACTTTTCATGAATTCAGTATGTCATGTAAAACCAATTAGTGTAAGATGGTGCATTATTTTATTTTCTTTCATTTAATTATTTACTTTATTCATTATATGCATTCAAGATATGATAAATTACTTAGGTAGGTATCTACTTGGTTAGGCTCTACCCACATCATGTGACTTGTACTTTCTTAGTTTTTTTTTTTTTTGGAGATATGCACACAAATGATTAAATAACCTTTGTCATAGATTGGTTGTATATTTGCATCTCTTGGTGATGTATCACATATATTCCCAGATCATGTACTCTTTTATCTCATTCAATATATTACATATTTTCATTATAATACAATTTATTTTTATTATATTTTCTTACTTATTTTTTTACATAAACTATCTTAAACTTCAGTCGATATATCCATAGCCAAATATGATATTGCATAAGATTGGTTGAGATCCTTTCATTAGTATCTTGGGAGATCTTGGATTATATATATTTTATTTTTTGAAAGGTGTTGTATGATTTTTCTTCTGCATCTATACATGGAGAATAATGTTTTTAGAGAAATACTGTATTTTGGGGGAGCTCTTTGTGGATATGAATTTTAGGTATATTTTGAAGTTTTGTGGAGGAAATATAAGCTCAACATTGAGTCCAAAAATCCACAAAAATAGATCTTGGATTTTATTACTTCCTAGTCAATCATTTGAGGCTAGATTTATGAAGGGTTTCATTTGGGAGGTGCTCACCAAATACAATAATTAGCATAATTTTGGAGTATTCAATATCGAATTTGACCACATCATTACATCTAGAAGTCCCTAAAATGTAAGAATTGATAATCATATCATCAAATCTAATGCAATTTTCCCTAGATCCTTAGATAAAAAGTCATCATTGGATGTACAAAGGAATATTTTTGTAGTTGTTCCAACTAAACTCTACAATTTTCTACATAATAGACAATTCTAATGCTATAAAATTATAGGGAGTTGACCAATAAACAAGGATTTCAATAATCCTTGTGCACTTCAGGCTCTACAAAACCTCTAGAAAGTGTATTTTCAAACAACTAGAGACAATTAATAATTCATATAAGACATTAAAATAATATATATTCCCATACATTTAAAAAAAGAATATGCAAATTTTGATACAATAATAGGCTAAATTCCTTGTAAATCATAAATTCCCAACCATTCAATAAAATTATATTATTACTATAACTTAGAAATGCATAAATATTTTTCATTTTGAATGGTTTTGGAGCTATGACTAGCCTATTTGCTTGAATTAATGCCTTAAATAATGGGAAACAAAGTCATAAGTGCTACATTGGTGGTTGTCGTTGCACCAAAAGATCGACTTGTTAATGCCCTATATAACCGCCAAATTTATACAAGATCCACAGGAGGTAGTTAAGCCATGTCACAAACCCAAGCATCGTGTTGCATAGAGGAGACCAAGGGACACACCATCTTGCAACAATCCACCCTAGCACAAGTGAGGGGTTCAAACCTGTGACCTAAGTTCTAATACCAATTGTTACATTGGTGGTTGTCGTTGCACCAAAAGATCGACCTGTTAATGCCTAATACAACCGCCAAATTTATACAAGATTCACATGAGGTGGTTAAGCCATATCACGAACCCAAGCATTGCACTGTACATAGAGGATACCAAGGGACATGTACCATCCTGTAACAATAAGACCCTACAAATGCCTTATGAACAACAATTTAAAACAAACTTAGTGGATATTCAATTGTATTTCCTTACATTTAATATGTCCTATATTGAGATTTAATTTTGAACAACTCTACTTATCAATCCTTGAACAACTTAAGACTTAATATTTTGATTATTGAAAATTGATATGTTACTTTAATAGAATCCATAAAAGAAACATTCATTGCATAATAGTGCAAAGATGAACTCAAAGATTTTTTATCATTTAATTCATATGAGAGATAAATTGTACATTAGAGATAATTGTCATTGAACCATATGTTTAAGTATCTGTATCTTCTAAAAAATGTATATTGATGTATAAAATATCACACTTTCAATCACTTTTCCTTAAAACCTAAAACAAAACTTATCTTCTCTAAAAAACACTAGCTTAATTACAAGTTCCTAGATGCTTCAAAAAAGGCTCAAAATTCTCTTTAATATAATCAAGGGAGAAAAAAAGCTTACAACCTTGAATAGATGTCACATTTTCATTTGACAATGTATTCATGTGACCAAAAAAATACAAGTGCAATTACCTTAGATAAGCAAAAAAGTGCTTTAATTAGAGAAAAAATAGCTGTAGAAGTCATTGTAGATGATATGACCTGTTTGACCCAAGTGAAAAAGTTTGGATAGTGCTATGTAGGTGAGGGTATGACATGGGATAGTATATGGACAAAGGAAAATGATCATGTTAAGATTTTCCAAAAGAATGTTTTGAAGTATGTGCCCCTATACTTTATCAAGATTAGGATGAATAGGGAAGATGAACACAAGTGGAATGGATGGATAGTAGATTTATTATGGATGGAATGGATAGGATGTTGGACTTTTTATGGATGGATATGTTGCTCCCAACTGGAATAGTGCACATAGATGCTTGATTATTACACATAACACATGTTTTCCAGGTTTTTATCATAGTAATTATCCAAAGAGTCATAAGGATGGTTTTCCCTATTGGATGGATTATTTACTTTTACTTTTTCCTTTTTCTATTTATTTATTTATTTTTGAATGAATGTTGATCATGCTAGACCAGCTGGTGGCATTGATACTGATGTTGTCAAGATATTCCAACAATATCCTTCCTAGAGGAGTTTCTTTTCCAAGATATGGGTACTTACATGTAACCCTTGAATGTTCTTGTCTTCTTTTTTGATACTAGAGTTAACCTCACCTAGATGCACACATCATGATAAAGTGCCCTTATGATGCAGGAGCATCCAGTGGTGTAAGGGCAATCTTGCATCACCCAAAAATAGTTAAATTTCAAGTTTCTCAGTTTTTAGATGTTTTTACTTTTTGGATACCCTTTTCATCATAATGAAATTCCCAATTTATGGTTTTTATTTTTGGTTCCTAGGTTGAAAGATATTGCAGTTTTAGTTTCCCATATTTGCACCTGAAAATCTTCCAAGTTAGATTTGAGGCATTTAGAGCTCCCGGATGGCCCCAAAACTTTCTAAAATTGGTGTGGCAAATTTTGAGCATGTTATTGACTTTGAGACCTTTCCAACGGTTCAAACGGTTCACGAATTGAGTCCCGGATCAAAAGTTATGGCCCCGGGAAGTTGGCGCACTTTCTAGAAGATACAATTGCAAATGCTCTTTTGAAATTTGAACTTCATGTTGTAAATTTTCGGTGCCAAACCGCCTAAACTCAAATTTGAATGTTGTTTTGGCTCCAAACTAATGAGGAGCTCTATTTATGGGCAGGTTTCTAATTTTTGGGTAACTTTTTGGGGACAAGCTCGCATATTGCGAAAGGGTTATTCTGTAGCTTTCTGTAAGTTGCATGTGTTGTAGAACTTTGGGATTTGAGATCCTCTGCATGTAAGAATCTCCATTTTCTGAATAATAAAATTATTCTCTTGTTTGTGGGTTATTTTCTGTGTCTCGGGCTGTGCCCTCATCACCTTAGAATCCTTATGATAAAAGAGTTGTTGCCAAGACACAACCAATGCAAGATTTGGATAGCATGGATGTCGAAGTGGATGGTGAAATGTGATTAGGGATATGGGATGTAGATGGATTGGTTGATAGTTTGGAATATTTGATTCTCCAAACTTGGGATGATGAGCAATGGAAGGTGGATATGGAGATTCGATTAGAATTGGAACCAATTTACTGATATACTTTGTATGTTGCTCTTGAAGCTTTCTTTTGCATTTGTGGACATTTTTGATGGATGAAATTCCCTTTTTTATTTTTCCCCATAGTTTTTTTGATTAATGGAGTTCAAATGATAAGGATATTTTTCTTAATTTTCTTTGGCATCCATTTGAATTTTTTTTTTCATTTTGATTTCTTGATTCTTTTGCTTCAATGACCTGTTATTTTCTCAGACATAGACTTTTCTCTTCTTGTTGATCCCATTTAGTGGGTGGAAAGATATGAGTATTTTGATTCATTATATGAATGGTTGAAGTGTTGGTTGTGATTTTATCATAAGGATTCTTTGTGCTCCACTTTTTGATGTTTGCATTAGATAAAGTCACCCTCAATATCATGGAGGTATCATTGATATGTTTAGATTCCTTAATTTTTGAATAACTAATACCTTGATGCTTAGGATTTTTGATAATATGCACTAGTTCTAGGATACCTTATTCATGTAGGCCTAATCCTTTTCCCTGATAATGCATCTGTTGACAAAATTTATTTGCAACGGAGTATGATTTATCTTGTAAATAAGGTACTAATCCTTCTCTTCTTTAATATGGATCTTTCAAGGTGATAGCTTCTCCATTGGTAAGATAGGTTGCTCTGACAAAGGTAAGTGATCCAAGTTTATAAATGTTCCTCATTATGTAGGATAACTTCTTGATTTATATCTTTGATCTGATTTTGTGAAATATTATATTCTAATGGTTCTTCAAAAGATGTTAATGCTTCAAAGTCAATGTAAAAACCTTCTTCATGGTCATCTTCTGGAATTTTACCATAAAGTCTTGTGAATTTCGATATATCTTGATCACTTGCAAATATGTATAGAGTAGGAGACTCTTGTTCTGGAGGAATATCATCAATGTGTCTAGTGGAAGTAAGTGTCTCATCTATAGAAGTGGAGGTGATTGGAATATGAATGGTTTATGCGTTAGTTTTTTTATCATGGATGAAATGGAAATGAATAATTCAATCTTGATCAAGGATAGGATGTGATGGAAAGATTTGAATAACTTGATCTTGATTAGTTTTAGGGACTTATACTTGATGCTTTGGATAGTGTTCTTGACATAGATCAAGTTTGGATAATGTGGTAGGAATAGAGGACTTTTGGGTAGTCTCAATATGTTGGGATGGTGGAAATGGATTTTGAATAGGAATATCTGGAATGGGTGAATGGGTCTAGAAGTAAAACTTAAACAACGCTATAAAAATGCATTGTCTCAAAGAGGTGAAAAATGTAGACACTAGAAATTGTCCTAATTAAATAATCTTATTATTTAATCAGATTAACCACATTCTTTGAGATTTTGTTGTCATTAATCCATCTTGAGCTTACTACAAGTGTGTACACTAGATATCTAGGAGAAACAAAGTGAAATCAAGAAGAGCAATGAAGGTAAAATGACATTGATTTGAGAAGGTATAATATTTGTTTAAGTTTCATACTTCTTGCATTATTTTTCATACTTCATTGGTAGATTAGAATCATTTGTTTAAATCTAATGGTTTTTTTGTTTCCATTTAATAATTTATGTGTTTATTTCTGATTTTTGATCTTACATTTGGTGAACCTGACATGAAGAAAAAATATTCCTAACCTTCTTGTGTTCAAGTTTCTAGTGTTTATGTCCTGAAGGTTATGGATACTTTCAAGAGGATATGAAAATCATAATTTTTGGAGGCCTTTTGAGGATAAAACAAACATCACCATTGTGTTTGGAAGGGTTGTTCCATAAATTTTCATATATTATATGACATATTTTGGTGAAAATTTGCATTTTAAAGTTTAAAAAAGAATGATTTGTAGGTTACTTTCTTTGCTAATCCATACATTGTATAGATTTTGCACTTTTTTATTACAATTTTATTGCTAAACAATCTTAAATTCTTCTTGTAGTGAATTCTATTTCATTTTATAATTAGAAAATCAATTTACAAAAGTTGAATCATTTTCTAAGAGTATTTATTGCTCTTTTTCACAATGTTTGAAAATACTAACCTATAGTAAAATAGGCATAACTTTCAAACCACTCATTGGATTTTCAATTTTTTGCAAGTGTTGAAAAGCTGATTCTGATGTGCATGTTTTGGATCAGATTATTTCTTCAAATAAAAAATCATAAATTAGGTATAATCATTTAAAATGAATGTTTCAATTTCAAACCTTGATTTTTGACAAATTCTTAAAAATTTCACAAGAATTTTTAATGGTGTGTTTAGTTTTCTGATTTGAATTCTTTAGGTGTTTTTACTAATAATTTTTTTCAGCACTTTTTTGAGATCCAAACACCCAAAAAAATTAAAATTAAAACTTCTAACAAAATTGGTTTTTTAGGACATTGGCAAAGCTCTCTTTCAAACTACCAATTAGTGTGTTGCAAGTTCGATTGTCAAAGAATCAAGCTTGAAATATTGTGTCTTATTTTTTATATTAGATAACATTTAGCTTATTTGGGTTGAAAATAATTTTTTTTTTATGTCTTGTGTGCTTGCACATTGTGTGTTTACTCAAGCCAGAGTGTATGTATCCTCTCCCCTTGCACACTTGTGCGATCCTAGGTGATGAGAAATATACATTAGTCTCTTTTTTAATTTTTAGTAGAAGACATTCCTATGGATTTCATCACCCCAAGGTTTTACCTCAAGCATGTTTCTTGGTTGGATATATCAAAGGGGGAGAATGAAATTTGTACCCCAAGGAGTGGCTAGTGTCATTTGAAGCCAAGCCACTAGACCCTTGATCCACTAAGACTTGCTAGTGATGAGAGTGGGATTGGGTATCCCAGTTCTTAGGCTATTATAGATGATCTCTCTATTCATGAAAGTCCCCCACTATAAACCTTTATTTTTTAGAAGCCTAGGAACCTATCAGTCATTGCTTTGTATAGTGTATGGTATAGTAGCATGCCTAAACATACTCATCACTAACTCCCTTGAGTGAAGATAGAAATATTTGAGTTAGCATTCTTAGCCTCATGAGGAGAGAGAGAAGGTGTGCTTGTGCCATAGAGCTTGTTTCACTAAATCTCTAGCTATCTTCTCTAGAAAGAGATATGTTTCACATCGATCTTGGGGTATTTGGGTGGGCTATACCAAGTATACAAACCTTTTTGAATAATTAGGTTGTGTTTTTCTTCATATTTTCTTCTCTTGTGTGATACCATTGAAACCATTGGGTCTTTGGCCCTATGCATTTTTACCCAAGAGTTGAATATTCAATTAACCAATTTCGTATTATGAGTGTTTGTTGTGTTTTCTTATTAGACATTGAAAAAAATCCAAAACATGAGCCAATTAGAAAACACTGATTTTAGGTTAAAAAAAAATTCCAATCTATTTATCATATCTAAAAATTTGTAATCAAATCCTAAGTATCCAGTTACAGTCTCAAATACAAATAGTGACCCCACATATAGACCTAATACTCGCTTAGTTTTCTTTCAACACATTTATCACTTTCCTAGCTTAGCTTGCATACTCTAGCTTAGCATTTGTCATCTTAGGTCATACCTAGTCATCTTTAAGTCTTGAAAGAAAGAAAATGATTAGAACATTCATTAGATCATAATCATACCTTTGTTTTTCTAGACCTCGTAATATTTCTTTTAGTTTTCATCATATCCACAAGTTGGGCTCATACTCATAAGTCTATTTTTGGGTTCATCTTGGTTTATCATACCTACAAGTCATGCCTAAACTCACAAGTCTATTTTTAGGTTCACTTTCAAATCATTATCTTAGTGTTTTCATGCCAGAGGTCTTGATATTCAAATTTATTACCTTGGTCTCATCATAGTTTACCTAGTTTCCCTTTTTAGAATTAAAAGTTCACTTTGCATTCTATTCTAAAAAAACACACACACACCAAAATAGCCTAGTTTTGCATCATTCTTAGTTTGCAGATCCCAAAAATAAAAAAACCAAAAAAATTAAAACCCAAAAATTCAAAAAAAGTTGAAAAACCAAAAGTCTTTGATTTCCTTCCTTTACCAAGGATCTACTCACACATTCACATCAAGACCATATTCATACAATCTATGGAACAATATCAATATTTTAACATGCTCAATTAGAACAACATACCTATCTATCAAACACCAAATTATCAAAACATAAACCTAGTCATGGGTCCCATGCCAAATCTAAACTATAATGCTCAAGCAAGTACCATTCCAATGCAATCATCGATAAAAAAAATGCTAGTACAACAAGTGCAAGCCTTGACACAAAAAGTGGCTGATCTAGAAGCCTTTAGACTTAAAAATAAATACACAATATATGACATATATCCTTATCCCATTGCTATAAGTACACACATACCCCCTAACCCCTAATACCAATAAACAATGAGCCCTAGTCATCCATCTATCTATCCTCAATATCAAGAACTAGTTAATACAATCCATATCATTGATCCCCAACAAATATCCATTAGTTTCCCTAATCCTAACCTTGACAATGGAAACCAATATTCCATTCAAAGCCTTCCTCAATGCCAAACCATATCACAAATCTTTATCTCCCAAGAATATCCTAAATTTTCATCCCCTTTTCCAAACCCTATTATTATATTATCCACCACTTCTCGTAATCCTTCATCCCCAAAACCATCCCCATACACAAATTCATCTAATAAAAATTCATATAATAATGATCTCCAAGGACTACTAGCAAGGGAGTTTCCTTAAAATAAATTTAGGCAATCCACTCCATCTAAGAAAAGCACATTTATTGATGATCTTCTAGGAATAATTAAAAAAAATTCTCAACTTTGGCATCAAAATAAAGTTGTATAATACCATCATGTTGCCATTCCTACACCTTCCAACCATATTCCACCATCATGCCCTTCATCACCTAATAGTCTAACTCAAAATCTTCCTATCCAAAAACCTGAGTTCACTCAAGAAAATCCTAGCATTTTCCAAGATCACATTCCCTTTCCTAAACTATTGGATCCATTTCAAGAGGAAATCCTAAAGAATTATGGAATAAACCTTGAGATAAATCAAGATCAAGTTATCCAAGATATCATGATATATCATCATTATATAAAAGCTAATTCAAGCCTTGACCAAAATCTTGTTCATAACATCCATGATAATTCAATCTTTGATCATGATCCTAGTCTTGAGTTTATCCAAGAATCAAATCTAAATGATCATGATATCCAAGTTAATCCAAACTCTAATCAAGATCCCATTCCTAATCATGACATCCAAGATGAGCCTATCTTAGATTCCACTATCCATGATCACAAGCTTGAACTTGATCCTATCCATACACCAACTACCTCAATTTCCCAAGATGGGACACTTGCCTCCCTTGGACACATAGATTATCTTATAAATGGCATGGATAAAATCAAAGAAAATACAAATGCTACCATGGATCAGATCAAACAAGAAGATAGAAAAGCTACTATGGATCTCATTGAAATTCCAAATGATAAAGAAGAAACTAGCATTATGGAGGTTAAAGCTTCAATATTCTATCAACTAGGATCATCCACTTTTATCAAAGTAGGATTCCTTGTAGATGAGAAAATACCAAACATCAATAGTTTCCAACAACACAATGATGGGTTAGCATCTTATTTCCAAAACAAAAAATATCCCATCATAAACAAAATATGTCAGAGCATGCAATATTGAGGAAGAGGATTAGGTCTACATGAGCAAGGCATTCTAGAATCAATACAGTTTGGTGCAAATCTTCAACATCAAGGTCTTGGTTATTATTCAATCAACAAATCAAATGATGTTAATGATACCTCCATGATATTGGGAGAAACTTTATCTAGTACAAACATCAAAATGGGGGACATGTGTAGTCCTTACTATAAGGTTGATGCCAATACTCCTATCCCTAACATAAACCATTATTCTCAATATTTGAAACCTACCAATTGGAACCAATGAAAATAAAATTCTTACAAATAAAAATATAGAAATCAAATGCCAAATTCTATTGAATGAAACAAAAATGCAAGTGGACAAATGAAGTTCAAATGTATCCCAAAGAAAAATGGATCAATCAAAGAAAATAATTCAAATACAATATCAAGTCAAAATTTGGAGCCACAAGAAAAGAGGTCTCCCACATATAATAAATATCCACCTCCTTCAAAATGTTCATCATGCAAGGTGTATAAAAGTGTTGGTTCCAAAAACTATCCCAATCAAAAATCCAAACTCCATCATCCATCACCCCAAGATTGGCAAATGAAAGTTGCTACATCTAAACTTCCAAATAATTCATCCACATCTACCATCATTTTCCATAATCCAACATCTTTCTTGAAGCCTAAAAAGATTAGTTCACGAATCCACTACATCTTGGAAGCAACTCTTTATCATAAGGACTCCATGGTACTCTATCATGGTGTGTGTATTTTGGTAAAGCCAACGCTAGTATTAGATAGGATCACAATAAAATTCACTAGTTGTATCCAAATGCTATGGTCCTGACAAGGAAACTAATTCATAAAGGTCATTATTGGCATATCATGGAATCAATCTCTACATTAGTACCATCAAAGGATTCAGAATAGTCAATGATTAGCTAAGAATCAATACCATCCAAAAATATCAAAAAAACAAAAAAAAAATTGAAAAAATCAAAAATACAAAAAATTCAAAAATCAAAAAGTAAAAAAAATGAAAAAAATAGTGAAGAGAAAATTTTGTCCAATAGTGAGAACCACTTCAGTGGCACTTTGGATAAGTGCCATGATGAAAAATTTGCAAACATTCATCATGTGTAGAATCAATTACCTATGTGTACCATTACAATTGGGTGCAATTTTTCTCATCTTCTATATCTTTTTCATGACATTTCCATCCTATCTATCCAATCCATATCCTTTCCATCCACATTCCCTACCAACCTTGATCTTGATAAGGACTGTGGTACAAACATAAATCATGCTTTGGGAAAAATCTTGACATGTCAATCCTTTGGTCATACACTATCCATGAAATATCATGTCATTGCCTACATAGCATTATCCAAACCCATATCTTAGAGAAAACAAATCATTCTTATACAAAATAGTCTTGGAGATCATATGCTAATTCTTCCATCCAATAATCCTCATGTCTCCTATCCTTTACCAAAGCAACCCATTATCCTTTCATACCTATTGAACTAGACTTGATTTTTCCTTTCCATTGGTTCTAAGCTTCTAATCCACCTAGTCCACATCCCTGCATAATACCATCTTTTCCTAAGGTTATTCATTCAAATGCAACTATCCTAATTCATGCAAAATTTCTATGTAATCTAGCACATCATCCAAAACATTCCTTAGTTTTGTTCCCAGCCTTGATTCAAACCTTGATCCTTTAGTCATAGTGTCACTATCAAGATATGTCTTTCCCTATCCTCATGTTTTTTTGGGATGATTCCTTCCCATATCTATCAATCAATAAATTACTCAATCAATCTATCAATTATCAACCTATCATAATCAATCAATTGGTTTTTAGCTTCACTAGGGGAAAGATCATGTTTATCTTTGTATCCTTGTGCATTCTTTCTTGTGTGTATCTTTCGCATGCATTTATCATGGTCATCATAGTGCATACCTTCCATAATAAAGTAATCTACATCCCATAATAAAAAAATCACACTCATATCACTCATTATTCACCTTTCACTATTCATAGTCCATAATAAATTCTATCATGTCTACCACTATCCACTTTCCATAATAAATTATCCCTTGTTGCAACAACACTTTTCCCAAATAAAAACATAACATCTTTCAAACATTGAGCTTAAAAAATTATGAATCACAGACAAACTATCAAGCTAGTCTTCAAGTTTACCTGATCAATTTCCTGCCTTTATCATTTGTCTTCATCACTTATCTTTTGTCTTATATAGGTTGTCGCATTCCTTGAAACTAGGCTAGGAGTCTTATACAAGGTGCCTCATTCTCAAAACTAGATAATCGCTTTTCTATTTTCCATCTTTGGAAAGAAAATCTAAATTATTGTTGACTCATTTGGTCTAGTGTGTCTTATCTTTTATTGATTTATTTTTTTTCATGTTCCTATGCTACTTGAGGATATCCAAAAGTGATTAGAGTGGTAGGATGGATCATGATTTATTTCTTTTGATTTATGCTTGTGGTTTGTCTTGACAATATGGTTGAGGAAACTAAGTTCCTAGTATGATTCATGGAACTCTATGTTCGCATTATGTTTGTTTACACAAAGGGATCACATTTCACACCTTGGTCTTCCCATACCTCGGTGTACATCATCTCCTTGCAAAATAAAAACAATCAATGATTATATATGTCCACTTATCAAGGCTTATGAAAATATATTCATCACTTCCCTTTCTACATCCATTTATCTTACTAACTATTCTTCCCTTCTCACTAACCTATTCTTCTAGATAATAGTTCTATCAATCCTCTCCACATTTCGTATCAACCAAACTAACTATTCTTCACTCCTTACTAACCTTTTCTTCTTGCTTGTCGATAAATTTGGCTCAAATTTCTTGAGGGGGCACCAATCATCTCAATCATCTCATCTATTCTAATTTTCTATCCCTCACCTAATTGGGGCATATCATCACTTTCTTCATTCCTTCTGATTTTTCCTTCTTGACTACTTTTCTTTTCTTTGAAACAACACTATAAAAATGCATTGCCTAAAAGAAGGTAAAAATGTAGATACTAAAAATTGTCCTAATTAAATAATATTATTATTTAATTAAATTAACCTCTTTCCTCTAAGATTTCTGCTTATTCATATAATTAAATAATATTAATTATTCAATTATTCCAACTTTTTCTTTAAGGTTAATTAAGAAATTTTAATTAATTTTTTAATCGATAAAAGGCCTGAGCCTAAGTATTTATTATTAATATTTGAACAAAATTACAAAATGCCAGATTTATAGTACTGGCAACCCCATATCAACTTGTCACTAACTATATTATATGCTCAACAATAGTATGAAAATTACCATCTACAATATATGCTTATCATACATATGCAAATGTATATGTCAATTTACAGCCTATTACAAAATTTGTCACCATTTTTCAACTTCTTCACTCCATCATGGCATCAACTCCTTCATTTTCTTTTTTTGCTACTTCATTCAAATCAAATAGGTTTTCACCTTGACCCTTTGCCAACTCTTGTACATGACTCCCAGATTGATGAGAAATGTGTGGTATATGAACATGACTCCTTTTGTTCAAAATGTATGATATAGAAAAATATTTTTCTTTAAACATTTCAATCATTTTCTCACCCAATTCCTTGGTATGCACTAGTAACATTTGATAGAGCATCCCTGGATCATCATCTCTTAAACCTTTCTTCATTTCCAAGTACACATTTGTAAAACCTTTCTTCTCTTTAAGGTATTGTTTCAGAGAAATACCTACTACATGAGCTTCACCCAAATCCAAATTGTATTTTTGTACTGCCTTTAGCAGTTCATCCTGACCCATTACTTCTGGTAACACTGCTATTGAAGACACAATTCTTAAAGCCATAAAAGACTGGAGCATATCCATTGTATTTGATACAAATATTGATAAAAAAATTGATGGAAACATGAGTCTTGGTGAGTCTGGATGGATTAATTCTTCCCCAATCACCATTTTTATGCAGTCTACAATGTTGGGGCTTGATGTATGACAGATTTGTGCAATGTCTTCCTCTGACACCTCTAAGAAAGGAATTTCATATCCATTAACTTTCACAGGGACTCTAAAATTCTTTACATTGTATTCCTTAGCCATTTGAAATAAACCTTCAATCTCCCTGTAACTTAAAAAACATAGCCATAATGTCAACTTCTAGTGTTATCCTTAAAAAACTGGAAGCTACATTGTATAGTACCCAACATCACCATTTCAATATCATTGAAAAAATTACCAAAATTTACCAATCCTTTTATAATTTCATGCATAAAATATGCAATGCAAATCCCCACTACTTTCAGCCTGTGCCCTCTGTTTCACCACTTTTATTCAAACATATTGAACTACCAGATTCATTGCCCAACAAATAGAATAAAACCAAATTCTGATTTTGAAACCAGTCTAATCAAATAAATATTTAACACGGTTTCCCTCCAAGTCTAAATTAGAAATCCCTTTCAAATCTAGCATAGAAAATCTCAGAAATTTCAAATCCCACGATAGAATAAAGTTGTTTTGAAAGATTCAAGCAAATTATATCAACCATCACAGCCAGATTCTACATTTGAAACAAGCAAAACTCTACATACACTTACAAACTCTTGACTTGAAGTTGGGAATATTTCAACTCAAAACACCTTGTCGTAACTGTAAAAACCTCTTTCTACAAAATCTAGAAACATCGTGCCCCTACTTTAGAAAACCCTCTATCCACAGTCAATTCCAATTGACAAAATTTTAAAGGGCTTTGCTTAAATTTTATAACCAAAATGCCATCATTAAGTATCAAGCTCATTTTATGCCCAGAGATTTTTCTATCTGATTCACACACTTGATAATGAGTTACAAAACACACACTCATTTCTCATAGCTTTAATTCCATATGATTACGAGCTACACACACCTTTCCATCTTGTACCTGCTTGATGTCTTATGCATCTTACATCTATTTGTATGATGCATAAATTTTGGAACTAACCGCTTATAGATTTTACATGCAATGCCATGATTTCCAATTCCTTGATGCCATCCTCTGTCCTTAAAATTAGCTTTTACATGCACTATCATGATTGATAATTCCTTGACACCATCCTTTTTCCTTAATATTGGTTTGTTTTAAAATCATGATAGCTAATGTGCTGACGCCCTCCCCTGTCCTTTTTTATCGTAGTATTTAGCTTATTACTACATCATCATTCATGCAAAAGAGCGACAAAGTTAGCAAAAAACTAAACACTTAATTATCAATGTTTCCATATGTATCTTCCACCTTCACTTGGCAGGGAACTCTTATTTCATCTTTTACACAACACTTCTGTTTGAGATCTAATTCCTTCTACAATATAAAAGCTTTGTTTAACATATGCCCAAATTATCTAATGCATCATGCATAGTAATTTCTTTTGATCTCCTCCAGGAATGAAATTTCAGTTACAAAGCACAATAGCACATTTTTTTAATTACTATTTCCTCTTTTGAAAGCCCATATTCTCTGAAGCCTCCTACATATATAATGCTCTATTTTAATAAAAATTAACAACAATCAAATTTTCTTTTGTTCTCATTGTTATGAATAAAACATTAAATGCTATGCCTTTTATCCAAATGTATCAATTCCTACAGATTCAAAGGAAAATATGTGATTTCATCACCATACATTTTAATTTTATGTTCTTGATCACATCCTATATTTTCAAACCCATCTGCCACTCGATTTGCTTCCCTATAAGCATGATTAATCTGATACATTTCAAAATTTTCTAATAAAAGAAAAATTTGTTTCAAAACATAACTGATTTTCCAATAACATGATCTCTTATCTTTACAAGCATTTACTATTAACAAAGAATCCCCTTCAATAACCAACTTGGAAACTTTATGAAAAAATGCTAAAACTAAACAATGAAGAAGAGCATGTACTTCAGCTTGATTGTTTGTACCATTTGGTAATGAAATTGGTTTTGCACCTAATACTGAGCCCTCATGATCCCTTAAAACTGCCCCAACCCCTGATAAACCCGAATTACCTTGTGATGCACCATCAAAATTTAACTTAATAAAACCCTCAGAAGGAGGTAACCAAATTACCTTTTTTTTGTCAATTTTGGAATTTACAACTGATACCACACTACCTTTAAAAGGTATAACCAAAAATTCCCAACTCTTTAACTGTTTGGCATCCCATTATGTAAATACAGAGCCCACATGTTTATTGATTTGCACATAAGCATTAATAACTTCACAAATAGATTTTAGCAGCTTTTCCAGTACCAAATCCAAACTAGATTTCTCTTTCCTGAATATCCTCTTATTCCTTTCCCACAAAATGCACCATAACATAGTAGAAGGAATTACCTTCCATAAACTTGCAAAAAGTGAAGATTTATTTAAAGTAGGCCAAGACATGAACAAATCCCAAAGTTTATGAGGAAGGGGTGAACTCCACCCAATTCTAGATTTTGCAAAACACCAACATGAATTAGAAAATGAAAAATTTAAAAATAAATGATCCACTTCTTCTATGATTTCTTCACAAAGCACACATTTGAATGGACTAGCTATTCCAAGTTTAACCAGTCTCTCACTTGTTAACACCTTGTGCTTTAATGCCAACCATGAGAAACATCCTGCCTTAGGTAAAACCATTGGATTCCAACAAAATGATAAAGCCCTTTGATTACACCCCTAATCCCTATTTGACATAGCAGCCTTGTACCCCATTTTAACTATATAATTACCTATTTTAGAAGGGGCCCAGATCAATTTATCATCATCCTTTCCTATGAAAATTGTTCTAGACTTAAGAGCATTCACCAATTCAATTTATTGATCATGTGGTATGATTGATGGAGGCAATACTTTCCATACTACAGCTCCTATTTGGCCATCTAATTTATGAATATAATCTTTTAGTTTTAATCCCCAATTTTTTGTTGCGTAAAAAATTGCATTTTGAAAGTCATATAATTATCTTTAATTATTTAACCTTTAATCTTGTTCATAATTAAATAAATATTTTTCCTTATTTAATTAACACACACTATAATATTCTTCATAATTAAATAAATATTTTCACTTATTTAATTAACTAATTTCCTAAATTCTTCCATAATTAAATAATAAATATTTCTATTTATTTAATTAATCATGTGGGTGCAAAGAAATAATTTTTATTTGTTTATTAAACTTACCTTCTTTTTTCAATCTTTCCATCTTTATCTCTTTAGTCAACTTTCCTTCATTTTTGGAATATAAATCTTTTCTAATTCTTCAACTTTCCTACATCTTGAAAAATATTCAATTAACAAAACATGAAATTAGAAATTTCATCTATACCATTATCCACCATTTTAATTAGATAATTCATTATTATCTCTTCAATTAAAATGGTAACTTTCCTATTATTTTTCATAATCTCATCCATTCATTTTTCTTTTCAATCCTAATAGCCGCTTTTCTATCAAATCCTCTATAAATACAACCCTTGATCACTCTTTCTAGGATAACCACTATCTTCAAACTTTCATCGTTACTATCATCTTGAGTCAATCAATTTGTGCACTCCAAAAACTAAGAGCAACATATGAAAAGGATTTAAAAGCAAAGGAGAGAAGAGAAATGGAGGTCAACCAATGATGGCATAAAGGTATACTTTGCATTGTGTGTTTCTATTCAATTTCCTTTATGTTGATTTGTGCTTCATTATTTTGGATTTTATTTTATAAGCTTACTTAGCAGTTTGGTGGTTTATGTTAAGGATTTAAGCTTCATCAGTCAAATTTTTAGATCCATACAAGCAATATTCAAATGAGAATAATATCCTCACTTTTCCTTTCCCTAGCTACTTTAGAGAACCTTACTAAACCTATTTCCAACTCTATCAATTGGTCCACCACAACAAATTGTGCATGTCCATGTCAACCTTGTTGTTGGCACAAATAACACTAAGGAGAGGAGATAAAATATTGTTGAAATGTGCCCTCCATGATTTTTATGCCTTAATTTCTCCTTCATTAGTTAATATCTTTGGAATCCAATTTCCTTCTAACTCCTCAAAATAATTCAAAAATTTCTCCAAAACAACCTAAAAGCTCCCATGAGTAGCTGGTATTTTTTCCAAGGTATTGTACTTTTCCAAAATTGTTGAAAAATCAATAGAAGCACATCACCAAAAAAATTGAAAAGATTAATCATTTTCCCTATCAATAGTATTCTTGGATTCTAGATATCCAAAATTCCTTTCAAAATTTTCTTTAGTTGGACATGGTTGTCATATGTATTTCTTAAGGTGTTGTGGCCATTCTATATCCCTTTACAGTGGTGTAATATGCAAGATAACCTATGTTTCAATTAGTTATTCACCATATCAATCAATATTGTATGACCCCCTTGGCGAAGAATTCTGGAGTGGGCCTCACACCCATGATGGACTGATTTTGGAGCAATTCTTCACCACCTATGTGTAGTTGTTGGGTTTTTTCCTATGGAGCATTCAGGAATCCATGAGATATGGGTGTGATGAGACGTATTTATTGGTTTGTGATGCTATCAACAAGGTGCCAGTGGATCCTAAAGATGGTTTGGCAATGGGAATTCTCAGCCTCGACCAAGACAAAAAGAAGTAGAAACTTCATAAGGCATGTGGAAGCTTTTCAAAAAGGGGTAAAACAAAATAACAACATAAGCTCTTTCATGCAATTCATTTAAGCCAACCAGGGCTTAATCGAAGAAAATGTAATAGCTAGGCTTGTAGATGTGTCAGATGGAGTAGGTTATCTATATCATTGATGTTGTATGGCCATTGTATCTTCTATTCAAATTAATATAGGGAGCTACCCTCTTTGGTAGCACTTAACTAAAATATATATATTGTATAACCCTCCTCTTTTGTTTCCCTTTCAACTTCCTTACTTTATTTCAACTCCTCTTTCAGTTCACTGATTCTTAGGGAATAATTTTCCCTGTCTTAGAAGGATGTTTCTATGGTGGATGGGGATGGTTGAGGTATCACTGGTGTTGTAGTAATGATCTAAGGATGGGATAACAATGCTACAACTTTCTTATATTCCTATAATAGATTTACATTCTCTTGTTGTTCCTTGTCAAAATATTCTTGTAATTTCTTTACAACTTCATTAAAAGGTGTAATATTTACAACCAAAGTTGTTGCCTCAAGATACTAGTATGTATAAGTCTTTTGCAAATAAAATTTATAGTGATTTCACTTACATCCTTTACCACTTGTGGCTTTTCAATCTTTGGATGTACAAACATTTTGGCTAGGGATTCATATTTAGCATTGAACCCTAAGCCAAAATATAGGTATGCAAGAATAGAAATTGTACTCCCTTCTTGGAAATGGTACAATTTCTCTTAATTTGGGGAATGATTAACATTAAAATAGACCTAATGTTGCCTTGATCTAGTGTTGTAATGTGTTCTCCACATTCACATTAGATTTAGGGAACTTTAAGCTAAATTGACCTAACTTTTCCTTAGTTTAATGTTGCAAAGTGTATTTATTTGCGCCTTCACATTAAGTTGTAGACCCTTGTAAACTAAATGAACTTAATGGTGCCTTATTTAGGGTGTTGTAAAGTGTATCCTAACACTTTCACACTAATCTAGGGTTTTATTAAAAAATTGGAATTCTTTATGCCTTATTTGGCCTTATTTTACATCCATAAGCCTTAATCAATGCATCTTTTTGAGGATAATCTCAACAGAAACCAACAACCAATCATAATTTAGGTTCCTTTTAGGTTGTTTGGTCTAGATTTAGTGATTCGAGACTCATACGCCACCTCGGTCGTATGAGTCCCACCTAGGTTTTTGGGCCCCGATCTTGATTTTACATCATTCTAAGAATTTTTGAAAAATGTGTCCCATAGTTAAGCCTAATGGGACTCATACCCCACTTGTGGTGTATGAGTCCCATGTGGCCCAAAATCAAATTTAATTCAAATTCTTGGCAGGATTTGTTCTCCTAGATTTGATGTTGGCTTGTAGTGTTGTAATTTTGAGAAATTTGGCATAAATAAGTATAAACACAAGGTTATTTCACTCATTTTCACATAATACTTTCAAGAGAGCATTCCTAGTAGCAATTTTATGATTACAATAGTTTACAAGACTTCACAAAAGCATTCAAGAGAATTCAAGATCATTTCTAAGACATTCAAGAGTAGATTTCTTCATCAATTATTGCAGCAATTCAATATCCATCATCATGTCAAGGTTATCAAACATCAATCATGTTGTTGACCTAGTGTGGTGATGTTGCATTCAAGATCCAAGACTAAGCATTGTTTTACACTTATTTCAAGATCAAGATCTACATCCTTCATGGCCACTTCATGTTAGATTTCTGATTTACAAGACATAATTCCAGGTATCACTATTCATGTTTCATGTCCTTATTTCATTATCTCATCATTTTTTTTAATTACCTAAACATGGTTTGACCAAGGCAAACCCCTATTCACTAACAAATCAACAAGTTTCTCTCTCTACATGTGTAATTTCAAATCTAGGTGTCTTGGAGCTTGAAGATCCTTTAAAGATTAGGTTGCAAGGTTGAAGAAAGTCATCAAGTTATCACAAGGTTTTCATCTTCACTAAACATCACCTACAAGTCAAAAATTAGGGTTTCAAATCTGAACACGAAGTGGGTATGTGTAGGATCATGATGGGCCAAAAAGTGGCAATATGATGGGTATGGGTAGGGTATGTGGCTGATGACTTTTTTTTAACCCACAATTAATGAAATGAAAAGGGTTTTTAAAGGATATTCTCATCTTTCCACCAATATAAATTATGCTTTACTTTGAATTTAATAAAAAAATATTATGCATTTTCTATTTGAATTATGACTAAAGTTTTGATTGATAGGTTGATTGAAAAACATCTATAGCTTTCAAACAGTATCACATTTTTTGAATCTGAAAAATGTGTCACATTCTATGCTTCACACACTATAGGATTAAAAAATAAAAAATTGAATTTCATGAATTTTTGACCAAGTTAAGGTGGTTAGACATATGAGTTTTTTATATTTATTAAAGGTTGTAATAAAAAATTCATAATTAATTATTTACTTGGAAAAAAATTACAAAAAAATATACATCACATCGGGACATGATTCCTCTACTTATATCTAAAATATCATACAAAAAATATTATCATTTTATTGTGGTTAGGGTGGTCAGATAGACACCTACTTCTTAATTTTTTCTCTGAAATTTAATTACTACTGCATTGAAATTTCAAATTTTCACCAAATAGATAATTTTCTTTTAAATAAATATAGTAGTTTAGAAAGTACACTCAATTTTCTATAGATTCTATTCTTACATATTTTTTAAATAATATAGATAACTTATTCAAATTTTTACGTCAAGTTGCCTAACTCTGATTTTTTTGAATTTTTTGCCACTTAAGGGCCCATTTTTTCCATGTTGATCCTGCACATACCCAAGTGTGAAAGGAAGAGCATAGATAGGAAAGTAGATTCAAGTTTTAACCCTCCAAAAAAGTTTAGTGGGACTGATACACCACTCATGGCATATGATTCCTAGTATAGCATATTTTCTAGATTTCAGATGTTTTAGATCATACACTGTCAGATTCTAGTTTTGGCACAAAAACCCTAGTCTGGGACTAAATTGCCCAAACTGGCATATGAGTCCTAGTGGACATCAAACAACAATTTTTCTTTTACCTCATCACTCTTCTAGGTACACCTCTGCACATTTCCAGATTGATATTTTGTATTTTAGTTTCATTTCGTAGGTCATCTAGTTAGGTTTTGCATGGTATTTTGCATGATTCATTCATCCTTGGTCTTTCCAAGCCTTAGCTTGGTGGTGAAACCCTTTTCAGTCTCTAATTATACCCTAGGACACCCTATTGTAGATATCTCTCCTTCATTTCATCCCTAGCTTTAGATCTCTAGGGGTCTCTTTGAATGTTATGTTAGTGAAATAGGAGGATTCCATATCCTCTTGTGTGTTCCATCTTCCAAAAAGGTGGAACCCTATTTCCAACATTACATTTTGGTGAACCTTCATTTAGAACACCTTCTATTTTGATTTGGAGTGCATCATAATCCTAGATCTAGCTTGCATTGACTTTGCATTAGGGTTTTACATTAGTAAATTGGCATCTAGGGTTTCTAAATTTTGCATTAGTGAAAGTGCATATAGGTTGCATTTTGCATCTTGCATCATTGAATTTCACCTGAAATCTACATTTTCAATTAGCCTAGACATCATCCTAACCAAAAAAAATAGCATTCACATAAAAATTATTGAAAATGGTGCAAAAACCCTAATTTGGGACTCATGCGTGCTTCTAGGCGATTTAGCCCTAGTACAAGTTGATTTGGCTACTTTCTGAGATTATTGTGTTGTGAAAATTTCAACATTTGAACCCCTGAAAAACCTTAACTGGGACTCATACGCCCCTTTGGGTGAATTAGTCCTAGATCAGCCCTGAAACTGCCTTTTACAACATTGAAAACCTTGTTTCTACACTTTTGTTTGCTTCCATTAGTTATCAGTTTCAGTTGGTTGAGTTTTTGTTACATGCATTTCACTAAATCTAGCTTAAATTGGTTCATTTCATTCATTACTTAATTCTAACTTTGCATTTACAACATTTCATTTTCAGATCATTGCATAGTGAAATCAATAAATTACCTTTGTTTGAAATCTCAAAATTGCATCCTTTTGCATGTTTTCCCTATCATTATTGCATTTCAAATTTGTAGGAAAATCATTACATCATGTTTTCATTGTAAAATTCTATGGTTATTATACTTAATTTTCTATTTTTCAAATCTTATTGAATGTTGTAGGAAAGTTTTGTTAAGTACATATGAATATGAGGTCCTCTCCCCTCTCTTTTTGTTCATCATTGATCCCTCTCCTAGTATCCCTTCTATGAGTGAGGTTAGTTTAGTGAAAGAGAATACAACCTTGGTTCATCATAACAATCATATTCATTCTTCTCCTAATATCTATCCTACTTGTGAAGAAGATATTTCAGTCTTAGAAGAACTAATCGATGAGAGTTTTGAGAACCCTAGTTGTTTCTCTCCTCTTACCTCCCCTATTAGGAAAAACATTACTAAATGAGAGGACATAACAATAGGTAATCATGATGATCACATAACACAACAAGAGACCATTGAAACCTACCTTCATTCATCTTCCAACATATGATTCCCCTCTTTTGATAATGTTGTAAATGATGAGGATATGTTGGTGTTAGATAATCAAAACTATAAGATCTATGACAACCCTCTTTATGATTCTTCCCTTACCTATCCTATTTTAGAAGACATAATGGGACAAAGAAATGAAATTATGGAAAAACATGACAGTCACATTCATTCTTCTCCTAGTATCTCTCTTATATTTTAAGAAGATACTTTGATGTTAGAAAATGCAATCGATGAAAGTCATGAGAATATTGTGTATCTCTCTTCCCCTAGGGAAAATTTTATTGAACAAGAAAATGCCATCATTGATAAACAATAAAATTCAACCATGGATCACTCCCTTACTTGCGATGAAGTTATTTTAGAAGAACCAAACTTTGAATTTCATGAACATGTAGTTTGCATTTTTCCTAAAAAATCTCCTCCTAGGGAGGATATCATGGTGCAAGAAAATGTAAATAATGACACATGTAATGAGGCTTCCTTGGGTGAAGATGATGAGACTCCTCTTCACTAAGAGATCATGCAAATAAGGACAAATTTTTTGAGTTTATGATGACACACATTGGATCTCCTTTAACTAGTGAGCCTCCTAAGTCACCTTCCATTAGTGATCCGCATAAAAAGAAAATTAGATATTTTTTGAAATCTTTAATGCAACTTAATAACAACAATATTTTGTAGCAACTGAGATATAACATAGTTGCTCAAACATGTAGGCAACCACATACCACTCCCACTTTATTACCATTGCCTCAACTTATTTTTCCTAGTGCTCCTTGTTCACCTATACATGATGCAATTGGAAACCTTAAAAATACTCCCACTAGTATATCCTTATGGCAACTTATTCAATTATCACCTACGCATAACTTGTTATTCTGAGAACTATTACAAATGAAGCAAGAGGAGATCCAATCTTCTATGAAATTGAATGATGTAACATCCTCCTTTTATCGTATACAAGTCACACAGTCAGAAATCGCATTCCCTAAACATGAATTACAATCACTTAAGATTCAAAACAAAAATGAAGCCTTAATGATAAAGGTGATCATTAATGAAATAGAAGTTAGGCACACTCTCATAGACAATGGAGCAAGTATTAATTTTTGTATCATTGACCTCCTAGATAAAATTGGCATGGACAAGGCTTATTCAACTTAATGATGTTAAAATTTATGGCTTTGACAATGTTAATAGGAAGCCATTAGGAATGATCACATTACCTAGATTGAGGTTGGACCTATAGTGTTGCCTACCCCTATCCATATCATTCCAGGACATTTTTCATACAATCTTCTCATAGGGAGACCATGGATTCATGCTATGAAAGTAGTTCCATCTACTCTTCACCATGCGATGAAATTTGAATACAACAACAAGATATGCATGGTTGAAGAAGATGAATGAAGCTATAAATCATATGATCACAACACTTCTAATTCCCCTAATATATTCATTCCAAATCAAAAGTTAAACCTATACAAGTTGATCCTAATTGTCTTTCACCTACAACAAAACTCTTTAGTGATAATTGGGGTTGTTAGACTTTACACCTTGTTTCAATAAAGAATCCAAAATCTCACCCTCAAATTCCAAAGAGTCATATAAAAATGATTCATTTGTAGACACAAGTTCTAGTGATGATTAGAGTTCATTAGATTTTACACCCTCCTTTATGGGAGAATGAAAAATCTCACAATCTAAACTAGAACAACCTTGTGTTTCATTTGCTCAACTTAGTTCTATGTCAAAAACATTACCCCATGGTGGTGATGAGGGCTATTTAACTCCCATCTCTCATGAGGGGACGATGCATAACTTTAAGAAACATAAAAAGGATTTTTGTTCTCATGAAGAAGCCAAACCTTCTTAGAAGCATAAACCCCCTTCATCTAAATTGGAAGATTTTTATGGTCTTGGACACAAACTCCCTCCTAAGCATGAACACACAAAGCAAACTAATATACCATAATCTTTCAAGAAAAATCTATTTTTACCACCCTTATCTCCATTTTCATCTAAGGCCTTATCATTTAATGTGTGTATGACATCTTGTACAAATAAAGGAACATCTTCTACTATTGATCAAGACGGTATCTTGTCAAGACTCCTCCAAGATCGTTTGATATCCCTCCCTCAAAGAACAAGAAAGAAATTTTAGTACAAGAGTTCATTTTGCACATATCATAGAGTTAATAGTCATTCTACTAATGAATGTAAGGCTTTGAGTAACAAAATTCAACATCTTAGGGACTGTGGTGCTCTTCCTTATGTTGAAGCACCTAGTTCCTCTAATTGAAACTTATTTTCATCCTATTTGGCTCATCCTTGTCCTGCACTAAGTGGGGGAAAGGGGTTAGGTAGCTTTGTCCTCATATGTAACTTGTCATTGTCTCTTTTGGCTAGTTGATCACCTTTCATATATATATAAGAGAAATCTTGGGATGTGGATGGCATGCCTTAAGTTGGATTGCATGTGATGTACTAAATTATACATTTTGGGGGCAACCCATTTTCATGATGTGGCTTATTGGAAACATATGACTTGGCATAGGGCTTTCCAAATGAGCTCTCATGTCTTCTTCGACTTTAAAGCAATTTCTCATATTAATGGTGTTAGAAACCACTTTAAAGTGGGGGCATACATCGACACTCATGTTTCAATGTGTGATTTTCTTTCTTCTTGTGATGCATCCTTTTCTTGGTGGTGTCATTGGGTTTGATATCCTTTAAGAGCTTGATACTTCTTTGACTTGTGCTCTCTTGGAGACATTAGGCATGATGTTCCCTAAGAAGATACCTTAACATAAGAAAAAATGGGTGACCTCTTACCTCTGTGAATCATAGATGCCTTGGACATTCTATCATTGGGTTCAACCATACTCATGATAATGAGTTTGACTATTTGAATATAGGAAAAATACCTTTGAACATACCTTACACTATTTCACATTTATAATTTCTATTATATGGCCACCTAGCATAACACACTTTGCTTGCCTATGGCGCCATCTTGTTTGCTCATGAGTTCCAAGCATACGAAGATTTTCTTGCCTCATGAAGCTCAAATTTTATTGTTGCATGCCACCTTATCAAAGTTATCAGGAGGTATAACTTTGGTATGGTTGGATGGGAATCCAAAATGAGGCATTACTTTCCCTTACCCACTCGCATGTGTGTGTGAGCGTATACCGACTACATGTGTATGTTTCTCACCTTCTTGGATTAATCACCTAGCAGACAACCTGAAGTTTGGTTGCCTCAGAGTGAGCATGCATTTTTGGACAAACAACTTATATATGATCCACAACGTGTTGGAAAACGGTCGAGGCTTGATCCACCTCTTTTTTATTTTTTGCATATTTTTGTTTTTCTTCCTTTTAGTCTTTGACATTGCATGTTTGTGTATCTTGATGCTGCATATTCTACACCTTGTGTGTGTCCTTTTGTGCTTATGTCAGTTTGACATAGGATCTTGGATTCTGGGGGCTTGACCACCTCCTTTTATCCTTTTTATCCTAGACCATTTGCATCGGTACATGGGGACCCCTCTTGAATGTCTACTTTAGTGTGAGTTTGAAGCAAGTTCATCCTCTCACTAAAGTGGGGGCTAGATGTAACAAAGAAAATTATACTCCCTTCTTGGAGATGGTATGATTTCTCTTAATTTGGGGAATGATTAACATTAAAATGGACCTAACATAGCCTTGATCTAGTTTTGTAATGTGTTCTCCACATTCACATTGGTTTTAGGGCCCTTTTAAGCTAAATTGACCAAACTTTTCCTTAATTTAATGTTGTAAAGTGTATTTATTTGCACCTTCACATTATTTTTTGGGCCCTTGTAAACTAAATGAACTTAATGGTGCATTATTTATGGTGTTGTAAAGTGTATCCTAACACTTTCACACTAATCTATGGTTGTATTAAATAATTGGGCTTCTTTATGCCTTATGTGGCCTTATTTTGCATCCACAAGCCTTAATTAATGCATGTTTTTCGGGATAATACTAACATAAGTTCCAACAACCAATCATAATTCAAGTTTTTTTAGGTTGTGTGGCCCATATTTAGTGATCTGCATATGCCACCTTGGGCGTATGAGTCCCACCTAGGTTTTTGGGCCCCAATCCTAATTTTACATCATTCTAAGCATTTTTGAAAAATGTGTCCCATAGTTAAGCCTAATGGGACTCATACTCCACTTGTGGTGTATGAGTCCCATGTGGCCCAAAATCAAATTTAATTGAAATTCTTGGCAGAATTTTGTTCTCCTAGATCCGATGTTAGCTTGTAGTGTTGTAATTTCAGGAAATTTAGCATAAATAAGTATAAATACTAGGTTCTTTCACTCATTTTCACCTAATACTTTCAAGAGACCATTCCTAATATAAAGTTTATGATAATTACAAGAGTTTACAAGAATTCACAAGAGCATTCAAGAGCATTCAACATCATTTCTAAGACATGCAAGAGAAAAATTCCTCATTAATTGTTGCAGCAATTCAAGATCCATCATCATGTCAAGGTTATCAAGCATCAAGCATGTTGTTGATCTAGTGTTGTGATGAAGCACTCAAGATCCAAGAATAAGCATTGTTCTACACTTATTTCAAGATCAATATCTACATCCTTCATGGCTACTTCATGTTAGATTTGATATTTACAAGACATCATTCTAGGTATCATTGTTCATGTTTCATGTCCTTATTTCATTATCTCATCAGTTGGTTTAATTACCTAAATGGGGTTTGACAAAGGAAAACCCCTATTCACTAACAAATCAACAAGTTTTTTTCTCTACATGTGTAATTGCATATCTAGGTGTCTTAGAGCTTGAAGATACTTTGAAGATTAGGTTGCAAGGTTGAAGAAATTCATCAAGCTATCTCAAGGTTGACATCTTCACTAAATGTCACCTACAAGTTGCAAATTAGGGTTTTAGATCTGAAAACAAAGTGTGAAAGGAAGAGCAGAGATTGGAGAGAAGATTCAGGTTTTAACCCTCCAAAAAAGTTGAGTGGGACTGATATGCCACTTGTGGCATATGAGTCCCAGTATAGCATATTTTCTATATTTTGGTTGTTTTAGATCATATACACTATTAGATTCTAGTTTTGTCACAAAAACACTATTCTGGGACTAAATCACCTAGACTGGTATATTAGTCCCATTAGGAATCAAACAACAATTTTTAAAGGTTTTGAAGCTTGTTTTGACCTCATCACTCTTCTAGGTACACCTCTGTTCATTTCCAATTTGATATTCTATATTTTAGTTTCATTTCTTAGGTCATCTAGTTAGGTTTTGCATGGTATTTTGCATGATTCATTCATCCTTTATCTTTCCAAGCCCTAGCTTGGTGGTGAACCCCTTTTTAGTCTCTAATCAAGCCCTAGGACACCCTATTCCATATCTCTCTCCTTCATTTCATCCCTAGCTTGATATCTCTAGGGGTCTCTTTGAATGTTATGTTAGCGAAATAGGAGGATCCCATATCCTCTTGTGTGTTCCATCTTCCAAAAAGGTGGAACTCTATGTCCAACATTATAAGGTAATAAGCTTTTTATTTGCATTCTAGTATGGTTTCATCAATGTCTTTCCTTCATATAGTATCCAAGGCAACTATAAAGGCAATGTCCCATCCCATCCTTCTAGAAGAAAAAACCTAAATTTTCTTACAATCTCTCTTCCCTCCTCAGGAGCGATCTGAGTCACATTAAAATTCATCTTCACTAGAACCTTCTTCCCCATATCTTCCCACTCATCTTTGGATATATTTTTCTTATCTTTTATAATTATATCAGATTGCTCTACTTTATTTTTTATGAAAAATTCCTTAAATTCTTTGGAATTAAGGAAGTTATCATCTAACATGAAAGTAGTGCATTATAGTGCCCTAACATCATTAATAGAATATTCCCCAATCTAAAATTAACTATAACTATTTCATGAAGGGGTGCCTCTACCATAACCCTCTAAGGTGAATACACTAATTATTTGATCTCCTCCTATTTGGCACATCATCTTCATCATCAAGATGTTCAACCAAAGGTTGAGGGCCTATCTTTTTCAAATGTTGTATCTATTGGGGAGGTTGTTGTACAATGGTTTGTGTGGGAGTCCTAGGCCTATCCACTAATAATTTAGGATATTTTTCTACAATATTTGAAAGATTATCAATCATGACAAAAATATTGAGGACTGGGTCCTTAAATTTTGAATATGCTCCTTTATAGTGTTGGAAATTGTGCCTCTACTTGTTGGCTTGTATCTCTTCATTGTGGCCAATCTCCTTTGTTGTCCTGGCATCGGTGGTTTACGTAACCTTGTCGTGGTGTTTGGAAGTTCTGTAACTTCCTGATTGGCCGACCTCCTTTGTTATCATGACATCGTTGGTTTCTGTAACTTCATAACCTTGTTGTGAAGTTTGGAGGTTATGTAACTTCCCCATTGGGTGACCTCCTTTGTTGTCGCAGCATCGGTGGTTATGGTAACTTAAGAACCTTGTTGCGGAGTTATGAAGTTTTTTTTCTTCGACTGGGTGACAATGGTATTGGCTTGTCATGGGGATTGGTAAATTCGTAACTTGTTTGCGGTGATTTTGAAGTTATCTTTTGTAGCGACGCGTCGATGGGTGTTCACTTTTGTGGGCCCATGTCGATGGTTGGTTTGAATGCGACTGTACGAGTGAGTTGGTAATCAAAATGGATAACTCGTGGGTACCTACAGTCTTTGGGATTTTGTTTATAAAATAATCACTGTTAATATTCCACGCCAATGTGGGATAATGTCGACAGTTGAGCTTCTTGGTGGTTGAGCGAATTGAATTGGTTTTGGATGGTAGATTCCTGGAAACTAAATTGATATGTTTCCACACATGGTATATTGGAGGGATGACTGAGCCATGAGGTTGGCTAGTAAGGCCGAGGCCATGAGGCTAGCTGTTAAGGCCGAGGCCATGAGGCTGAGTGGGGAGAGAGAGAGTTGAGGGTTGGAGTAGGAGTGAGGAAGATTAGAAGCAAGGTTATGCTGCCAAAAATATCTCCTGATAGAATGTCTTGATCGATCTTTCATTGTTAATCCGCACTGTATACTGTGTGAAGGTTGTAATGGACTGAGAGGTTGATCAGGGAAATGAAAAAGGGAGAGAGGATCTACACTGTATACTAAGAGAGGGTATTGTAAGAGTGTGAAGATCGTATAAGGGGTTATGCTGCCAGTTTGTCTCCAAAATGAAACAAGATGTAATCTTTGTAAAGGCTTAGTACCTAATATTGTATTGTAACTATTTTGTTGTTGAATAATACAATGGTGATCTGGGTCTTTGGAGTGTGGGTTTTTTTACCCGAAAGGGTTTTCCCCACATAAATCTATGTGTTCTATGTCATCTTTCATGTTTCATGTTCTTGGTTAGAATCTGTCAATGTTTGTGGTTGAAAATGGATTTACATGTGCTTCTCTTAGAAGGGTTAATGTGGAAATGCACTGTGGTTTATTCTGCTTTGTGGCACAGTTGTACGTGTCTTTAAGGAAATTTAAGAAATTAAAAGTTACTGAAGGCACTACTGTTCTTGGAGGTTTCTTTGAGATGATCAAAATTTCCTAACAAGTGGTATCAGAGCCTTCTTTTGGTTGTTGGTTCTGGGTGTTTCTCCTATGAAGATTTCTTAGTCTGTCAGGCTTGAGGAAATCTAGAGGAATCAGCTGATGTATTGATCCTTTGGTGAGTGGAAGTCTTGTGGTATTTAAAGATGGGACGTAGCTTGAAGGATGGTGGAGATGGAGAAAAAAGGAGTTGGTCATGTTGAATTGATGTGATCTGTGTCTCGTAGTTGGCAGTGGTATAACCTTAATGTATGAGGTGGAATTTTTTCTTTGCTTCATGGTTGTGTTGCAGCAAAGCTTTCATATTGGGTGTCTGTGTGAGAGGCTCCTTGGTGATATGGAGAAGCTTGGGTTATTTCTCAGCCATGGAAGAAAGTGTTTATGCTGGGTGGTGTTTCCCGGTGTTGGAAGGCATTATTTTCTATTAACCTCAAATGCATGAAGGCTATGGAGTTAATTATTGAATGATTTGAAAGCTTCTGAAATAACCTATCTCTTTCTTAGATGCATGCACATATTGGTGGTTTTGGAGTTGGTTTGAAATAGGCCTAGAGTTCTTGAACTACTGTTCCTTTTAAGGATGTGTTGTACTTGCATGTTCTATGATTTTTTGTAGGTTTTACATGGTCAACAAAACTTGCTGATTGTTTGATGGATTCCTAGACTATGGTACTCATTGTGGACATGTTTGGAAAATCGGATTTGGTCATGATCTGGTGTTGGAGTCTTGGTGTCTACATGGTTATCTTCTTTGATATCTCAGCTTATGATTACTAATGTGATGATGGGTTTTCACGTTTGATTGAATTGATCTTCGAGTTATGTGGTTGGTGTTTTAGCCCATTGGCTACAGTGAGATAACTTGGATGTGAACTATTTATATCCACACGGTTGATGCAATGTTGGTGCAGATATGTTAGTTGGCCTTGTTTGTGGTCACTTGTGCATTAGTGTGGTTGCTTTGGGGTGATAAGTTGGATGGTGTTGAGTACCTAAATAATTGGTTATAGGGACCTATAGCATGTTGTATCACAATGTCATGGATAGCTTGGATACACTGCTTTGTGTAATATTTTGATAGTGATGGTAATCTCTACTTGTTTTGTAGATCTTGGTGCCACTTGATGGACATGTTGTTGTGTGGACCTCAAGGATATTCAGATTAGTAGATTTTGGGTCATGATGCTTGAGAACCTCGGTTGTCATGATTCAGTGGGAGCTTTAGCAATGACTGTGGATTCATCACTTGGTGGTGAATTATTTTCTTTAGTGTTGCAGATGTTTTCAGGAGGATCCCTTAGATCCTATTGTTGTAGAAGGGTTCTTTCACATTTTCATGGACACTATTTGAGGATGTGTAACATCTTGAACCATGGAGGATGACTGGATTCTTTGGCTAAGGTGTTGGTGGTTCTTGACAGGTAATGTTGGTTTTGAGTTTGTTTTCTTTATGTGATCTGTGTTTCATAGTTGGCAGTCGTATAACCTTAATGTATGAGGTGGAATTTTTTCTTTGCTTCATGGTTGTGTTGCAGCAAAGCTTTCATATTGGGTGTCTGTGTGAGAGGCTCCTTGGTGATATGGAGAAGCTTGGGTTATTTCTCAGCCATGGAAGAAAGTGTTTATGCTGGGTGGTGTTTCCTAGTGTTGGAAGGCATTATTTTCTATTAACCTCGAATGCATGAAGGCTATGGAGTTAATTATTGAATGATTTGAAAGCTTCTGAAATAGCCTATCTCTTTCTTAGATTCATGTGCATATTGGTGGTTTTGGAGTTGGTTTGAAATAGGCCTAGAGTTCTTGAACTGCTGTTCCTTTTAAGGATGTGTTGTACTTGCATGTTCTATGATTTTTTGCAAGTTTTACATGGTCAACAAAATTTGCTGATTGTTTGATGGATTCCTAGACTATGGTACTCATTGTGGACATGTTTGGAAAATCAGATTTGGTCATGATCTGGTGTTGGAGTCTTGGTGTCTACATGGTTATCTTCTTTGATATCTCAGTTTATGATTACTAATGTGATGATGGGTTTTCACGTTGTGTGGACCTCAAGGATATTCAGATTAGTAGATTTTGGGTCATGATGCTTGAGAACCTCGGTTGTCACGATTCAGTGGGAGCTTTAGCAATGACTATGGATTCATCACTTGGTGGTGAATTATTTTCTTTAGTGTTGCAGATGTTATCAGGAGGATCCCTTAGATCCTATTGTTGTAGAAGGGTTCTTTCACATTTGCATGGACACTATTTGAGGATGTGTAACATCTTGAACCATGGAGGATGACTGGATTCTTTGGCTAAGGTGTTGGTGGTGCTTGACAGGTAATGTTGGTTTTGAGTTTTTTTTCTTTATGTCATGGTATACTCTTGCTTATGGACTCGAGTTCTAACATTGTGCATGGCACTTGAGACCATGGTGAAGTCACTTAGAGCATGGTATCTATGTGAAGATCATGGTGTCATGATAAGTTCATGTTTCAGATGTTTGGAGCTTTGATAGTGGTTTGGAGTTTCTATGTGTTTTGAGTACATTGGTTATATGCTTGAGAACTTCATGTTAAGTGTAGTAATGCAATTTGGAGTTCAACATGGTGCTCATGGATACATGGAAAATAAGGTGAGGCTATAACTCTTTTGATATGAGAAAGGTGTTTATTATAGTTGAAAGTCTGAGTAGCCTACACCTTGGTTGGGCGTGAGTTCAACAGAGACCAATGAGGAGATTGCTCTTGGGTGAGTCATGGTGGCTTGTATATCTTGGAGGAGCAATCTCTTTTCCCACTCTTGGTCTACTCGGTAGTTTATCTAAGAGGTATTTATCCATTATATCTATGATCCTAAATTTTTTATCTATTCTAAGTATGCAAAAACAACTATTATGCAATTACAAAGGGACACCTCAAGATTAGCCTAAGGAATTGATAATACAAAGAAAATAAGATAAAATGAAGATTGTAAATTGATATACCTTTCTTTGCTGTTGAAATTCCTTGGTTGACCCTTGTGAATGTAAACTTGTATGCTCCTTGGATGGCTATGTATATGACTAAATGCAAGATTGACAATATGATGGGATGCAAATGCAAATGGCTACAATGGCTTGGCTAAATGAGTGAAAATACTTGTGAATTGAGTGCTCAAAATGACACCATAAGGATGCTAAAATGACTAAGTGTTGTAAATGCATTAGAAGAGGGGGTATTTATAGATAAATTTGAATTCTCTAGAGGATTCAATGGTTGAGATTGAGCCACCAAGATCAAGATGTAGGGCTATGGTGAGTTGAGGACTCACAAGCCCTCACATCTTGACATGTGGAATGTGAGATGGCCAAGGATGAGATGATGTGGAAGTGAGGTGGAAGGGAGGTACATGATGTGTAAGGAGGACATGTACCTTGGAAGTACATTGGGGGATGAGAAGGATATTGGGTGAATAAATGTGAATTAAAAATTCACATGCTTGGAAGAATCCCATGGATAAGAAAAGGTTCCAAAAAGGGAAGCACTTATCCACATGTGACTTGATGTGAAAAGTCAAAGATTCTAGAAGATGCATGGGAAAAGGGGATTCTAGGAGGAATAAAAGTGAATTAAAAATTCACATGGGGAAGAAAAGAGCTTTGGATGAATAAAAATGTATTAAAAATTCCTTGGGGGATGGGGAGAGTTGACCAAGATACTAATTAGGTTTAAGTAATTAGTAATTAGAAGATAATTAGAGGATAATGGGGATTAGAAGTCAACTTGCAAAATTTGGAGGATGTGGCACATCCTAATCAAGGATTAGGCATGTGCACATCCCTAATGAAGAGATTAAGAGGTTGATTAAGATTAAGGAAAAGTGATGTGACATGTGAGGAATTAAATAAATGTCATATTTATTTAATTCATTTGATGAAAGGGGGATTAAAGAGATAAGGTATTTAATTATTAACTAAATACCTTAGGGAATTGGAAAAATTAAGGGTATTAATTAAATAATAGAAATATTACTTAATTAATGCAAATAATAGGATGTTTAGACGAAAGGGGATAAATTTGGATAAATTAAATGTCCAAATTTAGGTGTCTACAATATCTTTCAGGTGAGTTTTATGCTTTCTTTCATGATATGGATCTTGAATTGTTGTTAAATGGTTCTGGAGGATTCATAGTGGAAGGTGGACATCTCCTTGAGCTTTTGTGTTATATCATTTATTGATAAGAACTAGTAGGAGATAGTAATATGGGCTGATTTCTTGAGATGGGAAATGAGGTAGTTTGATCTTCTTTAAGAGGCTTACATCCATTTTTTATTACATGTTACATATGTTAAGTTTGATCTTGGTGATTGAACGGTTGGGTGTTGTTATGGCTTTTTCTTTGGGATATGAAGGAGATCATACTTGACATAGTTGGATTTTAGAGGTGTATGTAGGAGGATTTTATATAGGCTTATGATGTGCAGGGGTGCTCTTTTTGGTCCTAGTAGTCTTCCTGGATGTTTGGTTTCACATTACATTGGTTTGAGGTTTGGTCGGAGCTGTAGTGATCACTAGTTTGTGATCATGTTTTTTCACTCATGTTCTTGGGTGATGACATGGAGGTTCTTAATCTCTTTCTTCTATTGGGTGTTGAGAACTTGGAAGAGCTCTAGAAGACTATTGAGAGAAATGATTCTTGTAGCAATTGGTTGCAGGATGTGCATATCATTGTGGATATTGCTTTGGTACTACATGGTTACATTTTCTATGTGCTATAATTGGTAGACTTGTTATGCCTTCGATCTTTCAGATTTGGCATTACCCATGTAGTGGGAGTTCCTAACTGTGTTTTTTCTTCTTCAACTGGTTCACACATGGAGCTTTCTTTTGGAGTACATTGGTTGGTTATGTTGGTGGCATAAGTTTACTAATGTTCGATACCTTTAAGGTATGGATGATTGGATGTTATAGCACTTGCTATGGGTGCTATTTTCAGTCACGTGGGTTTATCATTTGGATGGAAGCAGTCAGACTGACTGTTGTTCTAGCTAATGTTTTTTATCTTGCTTTCTAGAGTGGTGGCAAAATCTTGTTGATATCACTGAGATCTTTTGCTTGGGTTTGTTGGACTGGTGCATATTCACCTTAGCTTGTACCTTTCTTCCATAGGTGGCATGTTGGAAGATGATAGGGATTGTTGCCTAAATGATGGACATCTTAGATGTTGTAGAAGTCTTCATGGAGCATGAGAGCATGTTTGAGATCTATGTGGTTTCATGGAAGACTATTATTGGTTGCAATGTTGGACAGTTAGTTGCAGTTGGATACTTGGTTTTGTTGCAGATTGTCTAGTAGACTGTTATCTATGGAAACCTGTTGATTGGGTGTCCTGAATGCTGCTGATCAGAGACTTGAACAAAATAGGGTCTAAACTAGTGTTTTCATTGTAATATTAGTAGTTCCTGAGTGCTTTGGAGGAAGCCAATAAGTTTTCATCAAGTGGGAGATTGTTGGAAATTGTGCCTCTACTTGCTAGCTTGTATCTCTTCATTTTTGGTCAATCTCCTTTGTTGTCATTGTTACCTATTTTTCACTTCAAGCTCAAATAGGTGGAGCTGAATGAAGTTCATCATTTATAGGTAAAGAAAATATTCATGTTTTTCTGATTAAGTGTTCATTAATCATCATTGAGATCATCTTACATATGAATCATAGTTTTATTGTGCAAACATTTAACACAAAAAATTGAGAAAATTTGCATAGTGATGATTTTATTCATTTTGTGAAATGTTGAATCTCGCACAAGCCACGAGAGTAACTGAGTTTGTTCCTTACAATCAAAATATGAATACAAAATTTCAATGCACAAGCTACACAGCCGAAGATAACATAAGAGTAAAGAAGAGAAGCAATTCATCATTGCCTGTAATGATGAATCACTTCGTTGGCGCTTCTAGCCATCATGCCTCCAAGCAACGGCAACATCACTTCATCGCTCCATGAACCTAAAAAATCATTAAGCAGATGGTATTAGAGTTATACTCTAAGACAATGGTGAATTACTTTCTGCCTTACGCCTATGATATAGACAGGAATGTAATTTGCATTATACCAAGCATTCATCAACTAATTGCAAAAAATCAAGTAGAAAGACATAATTTAATGGAAGCTTTCACCTTCTTTTATTTTGCTAACATGTTTATTTCAGTGTGCAAGAACAGGTTCATCATGTTCGAGATCATTTTATTAGATATGTGGAGTAAATGGGCTCCCACAAGGGTTGAGACTGGCACATCAAAGGACACCTCTCATTAATATCATTTATTTGAGAGTTATCAGATATTCAATTACAGTCATCAAGAAAGGAATGATGTAATAAAAGGAATTCACAGAAGAAGCCTTTGATTCATTGTGACAAAAGTAGATTGAGCTAATTATCTTTTCGCTCATCATGCTAAAGAATGATCAAAACATATAAAGAGATCAGTAATTTCATTGATATTTTTTCTCAGCTCTACTTTTGCATTCATGTTCTACATTTCAATAAGGTATTCAGTCCTTTTATGTTAAATGGAAAACAAATATTCAAGCCTGAACTGCCTTTTAGAACCTTAAAGTATATACATCTCCACCAACGATGTTATCTATAGTATTTGCAGCTAATAGATTCTATGGCTATCCTTTGGAATGAGGTTTCTATTTTTTCAAAGTATGAAAATAGTTTGAGGACCCATTGTCAGAGATACGAGGTTTGTAAAGAATTTATTTCTCACAGTTAATAGTATCAAGACAACAAGGCCAGAGTTGTCAAAAGTGAGACTATGATAATTAAAGGAACAATATTGTCAAAGAAGACAGTTGTCTATGAATAAGTAATAAAGGCTTCAAAGAAAACAGTGCAATAGGTGAACAATTCACAACAAGATGATGTAGGTATCATGTTCATCAAAGGAGCAGCACTTTAGCATTAAGAAGAATCAATACAAGGATCATGATTGTGGCAATCTAAGCAAGACATCACTAAGCATGATAGAACCTATAGGCTACGAGTTTGATAAAATTATCACAGCAAGACAATGCAAATCTGGCAACATGGGCAGTAATATATAAAATCTTCAGCTGAGAGGACAGTCCAATGAAATGATCAGCAATCATGAGTACCGACAGGGATAGGACCAAGGGTAACCTGAAGAGGCCATCAATTACAGAACTTGGGAAGTAAAGGAGCAATATAGGAACCAATGATTCTGATAAATAACAGCCACATTAAACAGTTAGTATGCAAAGTCTTGGTGGAATGGTTAATTCACAAAATACAGTCTCTTTGAGGTAAAGATAAGAATAGATTTTATCAATTAAATATTGTGTAGTAGGTATATAGTCATGCATGAGAGCTATTTATCCATGATAAGATGCAATAATGATATCACACCGAGTTGACTATCGTATAGTGCAATATGGCTATCAAAAGTTTTTTTCATTCATAATTATAAATAGAGGCAATGTTCAGCAAAAGTAATAGTTATTTGTTTTAGAATATCAAACAATGATTTAAATCATGATGTGGCTTGTATCTTGTGAAATATTTTGATCTGGAAAGATTTTATCATAGCAAAGATGATTTTGACACTACTGGCCGCTATTACATTAAGAGAAGCAAAATTTTCATAAGGAAAAAGGCTCCTTTTACAAGATCTTCATTATTTTATGTTGTGAGTCAAGTACCAGTGGAGTGTTTTTTTTTAAAGTGTTAAGGAAGGCCATGAATACAAGTGAATTCCTCAAGTTCCCAGAATTTTCAAAAATAAAAGCCAGTTTGACAAGATACCCAGAAAGCAAAAAATAACAACAACACGAAGAGATAGAGGTTTAAGATCAAAATGGCTCTTAAGGTTGTTGTCTCACAGATACATGGGAATGCACGCAAATATTTTGAATACCTAGATGAGGATAGCTCACAGCCACAGTCAATAATGACAAAAAGAATATAGTAAATTTCGTGGCCTGGAGTTTTTCATTTGTTTAATCTATCAACTTGTTTTATACAGGGGAAAATTTCTAAGAAGTTTGTATTTCAACAAATAAATGAAGGAAAAGAACGAAACTTACTATCATGTGCCTGGAGGAGAGTTAACAAAACCCACGAATGAGATTTTTTTTGAGCTTCAGAATCCATAAGCAAAGCTCTCACAACAACCACAAAAATAGAGAGGAAGAGCACAAACAAAATGGAGTTAAAATGCAGAAAATCCATTTTGTCTGTGGTGGCAGAAGCCATGGAAAGATCAAAGGTCAAGAGAAACTGACTTACCAGCAAGTCAACGTGGAGATTTCGACTTTCTAGCAGAAGATTAAAGTTTTCTATGGATGAAATGACCCAAATTTACCCAACACAGTGGTGGCTTCAGAACGAAGATAAGATACAAAATATATTAGACTTATAAGAAGCCGCACCATGTAGCCTTGAGAAAAGCATTCAAATGCTCAAAAAGATTCAGATTTTAGACAAAACAAGCTCTATATTACCTGTATGTTCAGAATATCTCAGGAGATCATCAAAAATTGACAAGAAATGGTCAAATTCGAGCTTCAAACCCTCCATGGCAGCGGCTGACTTCCTCTAGAAATTTCTCCAAGTCAAATTCAAATGAGTGATATGATTTTAGGGTTCAATGTTGCCTTATTCATCCACCCTAATTCCTTTTGATATTATTATTGATGATTTTTTATAATCATTTTGTTTTATTCTTCCTTCAAGATTCTTAGAAATAATGTGGTCGACCCATTATAATTGATTTATCAAGTGGTATGGTCAGCCAATTCTTTTGTAAGGTTGAATGTGTTTTTCCTTATTTCTCATATGCATGGAGTGGAGTAATAAGGTGGTCAAATTTATCAACAATGGCAGAATTTAATTATTGACAAGTATATGCATGGTGATCAAAGGTGATTGTCAATAAAAATGCTTATTTTTTACTTATGCTAAGTGAGCTCACATTTAGCTTTAAGTTTAATATTTTATTTGCTTAATTTAATGTAAATGAATTAATTAGATGATATATTATAAATCATTTAATTAATTCATCTTTTTCAAATGCAAGTAAAGATATTATGTAAAGCCAAATCTAAGTTCACTTTAACTCTCCATCAGATTGTTAACTGAAGATTTAATGAGAAGGATGGATTTTAAAGTGTGCATGGGTGGATTGATACAAATGAGGTGACATTTGCATGCTTTAAGCCACCTTTTCAGGGATTTCCAATCCAGCTTGAGTTGTAGATCGATTTCATGCTTTATGACTGCTAGTTTGAGTTTGTGTTCACTCATTTTTGCATGAGTTTGAGCCACTTTTTCAGGGATTCTTCATTTGTGCTCGGATTTCACATTGTAATTGTCATCTTTTCACTTTTAGATCACTTTCAGTTGATATTCATGCACTTTAGAGTGCCTTTCATATTGTATATATTGAAATTTTTTATCTTTTTCAACCTAGTTCTTGTTTTTCAGCCTTTGCACTCTCCAAAGTGAATCATCTTGTAACTCAACATTTTTACAAATTAATACAGCAGTTTTTTTACAAGTTGAAATCATGTTATTGCAGAGAATTCCTTCAAGTTTCAGTATTTTAAAATTTTCCTTCAAGTTCCAAGCATCTTTGTCATGCGGGATTGATCGAAGTAATTATTATGTTGCAGTTTATCAAACCTTAAAAAATTTATGTCTCCTTAGTGAATTTTGTATGCATCCAGGTTTAAATCCACTGGTTAAACATTGTGTTAATCAATAATAAAATAGTCTAATTGTGGAAATTATATTTTCCTTATGTGATTGTTTCTTTAATAGCCTTTGTTTAAAATATTCAAGTGTTTAAACTTCTAGATCTAGTTGTGCAAATGAAAATAGTGAGTAAGTGTTATGTGAGTTAAGTCAGCATGTTGAATTCTTCGGTGCATCACCATAGTTAAAGTTTCATAGTTTAGAATTCAGACTTAGTCTTTCTACCTCTTTCCCAGCCAAATCAATTAGTTTTAGGAGGTTTTTCATTAGGGAACCAGACCTCTCTGGAGATTGATTCTCAAAACTAGGCAACCCATAGACCTGAGACTCATTCCATGTTTCAGCAGATTGCTAGATTTTAATAATCGAGCGTTCAGGTGCAATCTGATTGACAATAGTTTTTGGCACGCTCGGTGGGACTCTAAAGATCACTTCAGAGAAAGAAATTCAAAAGTTTCAAGCTACTGTCCTGGTATATATAACAGCATATTTTCACCTTTCAAAGTTAAATTTATACCTGGCGACTCCAAGCATAGTCACTGGTTTCAATAAGTTCAATGCTGGTATGTTTCAAAATTCAAATTTAATATTCTAATTTCCAGCTAATTATATGAGTAAAGATGTCAGGTTTTCATAACCAGCATGTATACCCATTTCCGTTTCATGAAATTCATGCCAACCAATCACCCTATCAGCCATATCAGGACAGTCAAGCTGCTGGTTTTATCCTAAATAGCCATGCAACAACATCCTTTCAGCATGCTAAACATGCTTACCTCCCACCCACCCCTACTCAGCCTTCAAATCCACAGTCAAATATCCAAAATCAGCTCCAAGAAGTTGATTATATGAAAAGTAACATGAATAACATGAAAGACATACTATCAGACATTGCAATGCAGATAGAAGAGTTTAAGAGGCAATAGGAGCTTGATACACAACAACAGGAATTAGAGTATCAGGCCTACCTTCATGAGCAGGAATTGGAGATACAAAGGAGACAGTTTGAAGAAAAGCTCAAGAGGGAGTTAGCTGCAAAGGAAGATCAGATCAAGTCTTTGCTTCCTCAAAAGCATGATATTCGAACAACTTCTTGCTTTCCAGATCAGTTTCAAGAGGAAGAACTTTCAAGGTATGCAATTCCAAATTTTACAACCATTCATCCTTCGCAAGTGGAGAAAGCTAATCTAGTACATCCTAGTGTGGTTACAGAGCAACCCATTGATAAGGACACTTTATTCTTCATGGAGAAGGTCAGAAACATAAACCCATTGCATTTAGCTTTGGAAGTTTATTGATTAGAGCAGAAAAAGAATGAATAGAAAGAGAAAGAAGTTGTTGTTGTTTGTACTGTGTCCCCAACTCAAAATCACCATATTACATGCAAAGAGGATATTGGTTCAAGCTTAGTGCTGAATCCCTTGGATTTTGACTCATTTGAAAAAAATTCTAATGTTGTTTATAGCGTAGCTAAAAATAGAGTACTGAAATTACTAGTTAAAGATCTTCACTTGCAGAGAGAGGATGCCTCACCTTCATTGGAAAAGGCACCATATGAGGAGGAGTGGTCAGTTTATTTGTTTGACCAACTACCTGGTTTTATTGAGCAAACCGGAAAGAGTACACAGGAGCCTAACTTACCAACTAATTTGAAATACTCAGAAGATATTCCAGAGCATGATGTGCTACTAGTTCGAGATGAGATTGAGACCTCAATCCGTTTGAGATAGCAAGAGTGCATTTCTGTTTTGGAGGGTAATGAGAATAATCTTCATGATGTTTCCTAGATTGAACAAGCAAGAATATTAAAACTTGTGTTTCAAGAGGATGATCTTCAATCTAAGGTAAGCCATCTCATGTCGCAAAGTAATGAAGATGATGAAGAAGCCCTATTTTGGAATGACCTTGAATCCTTTGTTTCAAGCTTAGGTAACAAACAAGAGCAAACTGAGCATGTTTATGTAGAGAAAATTGAAAGTGAATCTCAGAATTATTCTGATTTATTTGATGAACTCCCTCAATTTGTTGATGAAAATGAGGATATCGCATGCATGCTAATATTAGTACTACTTTTGAGCAGCAGAATGACAGAGCTCATTTAGACTTTATGCACAGTTATGATTTAGATGAGAATATATTTTCAGGCATCATAGAGACTTTTTGTTCTAACATTGATGATAGCTCAATGCCACGTGAGCCAGCAATATGCAATCAGCTTATTCAAGCCAGAGAAGCAAGCATTCCTTCTTTACATTCATGTGAACTAACTCTTTCAGATCAGATTAAAATTGAGGCAACAAGAAATGAGGAAAATCTTACACTGCAAGTGGACCAGTCCAATCAACAAGATGGAGTGCTAGCACTTGATAAGCATGTCAACAACAATAAGAGGCCAAGTTTTATGCTCTCTAAAGGGTGTCCGATCAAATATTTGTCCAAGGAGGGGTCTACAGAATTACAACAAGTCATAATTTTGTCAAGACATGTGATTGCAACATACCAAGAGCAACAAATGGTTAAACTTATTCATATGCCTTAGCCTATCATCTTTAATGATCATTCAGATAACGAAGGTATGCTTTTTATGATGATACAAACTATGCTGATGACAGTTTTTGAACAAAAGGAGCAACAATTAATCAAATGTCCATCCTTCTTTTTGATTAATCTTATGGATTTGAAGCATCTTATGTTGTTAAGAAAGGGCGGTTATTTCTCATATCTAGTAAATGGTCATGTCTAAGCACTAACACTGTTGGTTAGTGTAGGGTAGGGTAGGATTTTCAGTTTTGCTTTCAATAATGGCCTACTGGCACATTTCATTCAGTTTTATTT
>VDFB02322175.1:58411-69283 GCA_007258455.2 Sequoia sempervirens
GCTTTTCCTAATTCATCTCTCAAAGATACTATCTCAGATTCATACTTTTCACAATCAACTTCTTTGGCCTTTAACTGCTTATTGACTTCTTCCTCTATTTTCTTAACTTCAGCAATTTGAACCTTCATATCTATTATTTTTTTCTCTGCATTTTGAAGGGCTAAAAGAGTTTTGGTCTTAGATTCTTTTTCCTCTTGTAGTTGCAATTTTAACCTTTGTTTCTCTATTCTAAGTCTCTTAATCTCATCAAGAGCATAGATGAGTTCACCTTCCATATCAACCTCATATTCATTTTCATCAAACTCTTGTTCAAAATAACTCACTAAGGGACCTCCTTCTTTCTCTACACTCTTCACTACAAAATCATCTTTTGTACTAGGTTTAAGTGGTGTTTGTTGTTCAACATTTTGTTGGGTATTTATTTTTTCTTTGTTTCTTTTACTTTTTTCCATAAGGAGTACTCCACTACCAAGAACCCCTAGGTTGGCTAGACTTATGCAAGGGTATGGCTCTGATACCACTTGTTGGAGTACAAGAAACACTAAGAAGGGGGGGGGTGAATCAGTGTTTCAATAATAACCTTCAATTCAATGGTTTTTCAAAAAAACATAATCTCTTTGTAATCATTGAATGTTCAATTTCAAGAGTATAACCAAATGTGATAGCCAATAGCAGATCCTTAAACAACATGAAAAACTCAAATGTTGCAAAGTAGATAAAGGAAGCAACAAGACCTAATTGCATGAAACATAATAATCACATGGACCACAAAAGAATCATAGCACAGTATTTTTCATGAGTAGAAAACCCTCATAGGGATAAAAAACCACTCGGCAAAATGCCTCACCGGCTTAATCAAAACCCACTGATTACAGAGCCTCATTGGCTACTTTTTTTGTGCCTCATTGGAAAAGCCTCAATGGCTACTTTTTGTGCCTCACTGGAAAGAGAACCTCACTGGTTACAAGTATGCCTCACTAGAAAATACAATTGCCTCACTAGAAAAAACTCCTTGGCCTTAATGACCAATCTCCAATGAAGAGGAACACTATTTCAGGGGGTTACCCTATTACAATATGCACCAACAAAATACACCTTTAACACCTTGACTACAAGAATAACTCAGCATACAATCTGACCCTCACATACTTTGAAAAGAATGAAACAAGACAAAGACATTATGTTACATTGACAAACTTCACTCAAATAGACAACTTCATCATTCAAGACATGATTATCTTCTTATTCAATGAATACACACATTGTTTTGGATTCAACATGAAAACATTAACTTGTGATCACTCTCAGATCACACATATCTATGCAGAGAGAGAGATATTTCAAAAGTTACTATTGTACAGAGCCTACTTTCACTTAATCTCCTTCACTATGCATGATCTTGACAATAAACCAACTCCATATGCTTGTGATTTCATATAGATGATTGTTCTATATAAATAAAAAGACACATTTCATGGATACTATCATACTGAGTAAACATGAAACCCTCTCATAACCTGATCTTCAAGTCTTCTTCACTGTGTATAATACCACCATAAACTTTGTCACAACACAAAACTCACATCAAACTTAGACCTCGCTTGAAATCTCCTCAACTAATTGGCAATCATTAGCAATTATGAGCAAACTAAAATGAGTAAAGAAACCATCCTGTATAGCAAACATACAGAGGCATTATTTAACATTAGCATTAAAGTCTTCCTCTTTGTCTTTTCTTTGCAAGATCACGATATCATTAACTTCAGAAAAAACAAAAAACTCACACCACGCCTAGATCACACTTTTAATACATCTCCATACACTAGCAAAGGTACCTCAACTAATCTCTACTTGTAAACGGTTATAAATTTGTGAGAACCATACCTATTTTTTCACTTCGAGCTCAACAGGTGGAGCTAAATGAAGTTCATCATTTATAGGTACATAAAATTTTCATGTTTTTTGATTAAGTGTTCATTAATCATCATTGAGATCATCTTACATATGAATCATAGTTTTATTGTGCAAACATTTAAGACAGAAAATTGAGAAAATTTGCATAGTGATGCTTTTATTCATTTTGTGAATGCTGAATCTCGCACAAGCCGCGAGAGTAACTGAGTTTGTTCCTTACAATCAAAAGATGAATACAAAATTTGAATGCACAAGCTACACAGCTGAAAATAACATAAGAGTAAAGGAGAGAAGCAATTCATCATTGCCTGTAATGATGAATCACTTCGTTGGTGCTTCTAGCCATCATGCCTCCAAGCAGCTACAGCCTCGCTTTCATCGCTCCATGAACCTACAAAATCATTAAGGAGATGGTATTAGAGTTATACTCTAAGACAATGGTGAATTACTTTCTGCCTTACGCCTATGCTACAGACAGGAATGTAATTTGCATTAAACCAAGCATTCATCAACTAATTGCAAAAAATCAAGTGGAAAGACATAATTCAATGGAAGCTTTCAGCTTCTTTTATTTTGCTAACATGTTTATTTCAGTGTGTAGGAACAGGTTCATCATGTTGAGATCATTTTATCAGATATGTGGAGTAAACGGGCTCCCACAAGGGTTGAGACCGGCATATCAAAGGACACCTCTCATTGATATCATTTATTTGAGAGTTATCAGATATTCAATTACAGTCATCAAGAAAGGACTGCTGTAATAAAAGGAATTCACAGAAGCAGCCTTTGATTCATTGTGACAAAAGTAGATTGAGCTAATTATCTTTTTGCTCATCATGCTAAAGAATGATCAAAACATATAAAGAGATCAATAATTTCATTGATATTTTGTCTCAAGCTCTACTTTTGCATTCATGTTCTGCATTTCAATAAGGTATTCAGTCCTTTTATGTTAAATGGAAAACAAATATTCAAGCCTGAACTGCCTTTTAGAACTTTAAAGTATATACATCTCCACTGACGATGTTATCTATAGTCTTTGCAGCTAATAGATTCTGTGGCTATCCTTTGGAATGAGGTTTCTTTTTTTTCAAAGTATGAAAATAGTTTGAGGACCCATTGTCAGAGATATGAGGTTTGTAAAGCATTTATTTCTTATAGTTCATAATATCAAGACAACAAGGCCAGAGTTGTCAAAAGTGAGACTATGATAATTAAAGGATCAATATTGTCAAAGAAGACAACTATCTATGAATAAGTAATAAAGGCTTCAAAGCAAACAGTGCAATAGGTGAACAATTCACAACAAGATGATGTAGGTATCATGTTCATCAAAGGAGCAGCACTTTAGCATTAAGAAGCATCAATACACGGATCATGATTGTGGCAATCTAAGCAAGACATCACTAAGCATGACAGAACCTGTAGGCTACGAGTTTGATAAAATTATCATAGCAAGATAGTGCAAATCTGGCAACATGGGCAGTAATATATAAAAGCTTCAGCTGAGAGGACAGTCCAATGAAATGATCAACAATCATGAGTACCGACAGGGATAGGACCAAGGGTAACCTAAAGAGGCCATCAAGTACAAAACTTGGAAAGTAAAGGAACAATATCAGAACCAATGATTCTGATAAATAACAGCCACATCATGAGATCACTGGAGAAACAGTTAGTATGCAAAGTCTTGGTGGAATGGTTAATTCACAAAATACAGTCTCTTTGAGATAAAGTTAAGAACATATTTTATGAATTAAATATTGTGCAGTAGGTATATAGTCATGCATGAGAGCTATTTATCCATGATAAGATGTAGTAATGATCACACTGAGTTGACTATTGTATAGAGTAATATGGCTGTCAAAAGTTTTTTTCATTCATAATTATAAATAGAGGCAATGTTCAAGAAAAGTAATAGTTATATGTTTTAGAATATCAAACAATGATTTAAATCATGATGTAGCTTGTATCTTGTGAAATATCTTGATTTGGCAAGATTTTATCATAGTAAAGATGATTTTGACACTACTGGCCGCTATTACATTAATAGAAGCAAAATTTTCAGAAGGAAAAAGTCTCCTTTTACAAGATCTTCATTATTTTATGTTGTGAGTCAAGTACCAGTGTAGTTTTTTTTTTTAAAGTGTTAAGGAAGGCCATGAATACAAGTGAAGTCCTCGAGTTCCCAGAATTTTCAAAAATAAAAGCCAGTTTGACAAGATACCCAGAAAGTAGAAAATAACAACAGCACGGAGAGATAGAGGTTTAAGATCAAAATGGCTCTTAAGGTTGGTGTCTCACAGATACATGGGAATGCACGCAAATATTTTGAATACCCAGATGAGGATAGCTCACAGCCACAGTCAATAATGACAAAAAGAATACAGTAAATTTTGTGGCTTGGAGTTTTTCTTTTGTTTAATCTATCAACTTGTTTTATACAGGAGAAAATTTCTAAGAAGTTTGTATTTCAACAAATAAATGAAGGCAAAGAATGAAACTTACTATCATGCACCTGGAGGAGAGTTAACAAAACCCATGAATAAGATTTTTTTTGAGCTTCAGAATGCATAAGCCAAGCTCTCACAGCAACCAAAAAAATACAGAGGAAGAGCACAAAGAAAGTGGAGTTAAAATGCAAAAAATCCATTTTGGCCATGGCGGCAGAAGCCATGGAAAGATCAAAGGTGAAGAGAAACTGACTTACCAGCAAGTCAAAATGGAAATTTTGTCTTTCTAGCAGAAGATTAATGTTTTCTATGGATGAAATGACCCAAATTTACCCAGCACAGTGGTGGCTTCAGAACGAAGATAAGATACAGAATATATTAGACTTATAAGCAGCCGCGCCATGTAGCCTTGAGAAAAGCATTCAAATGCTCAAAAAGATTCAGATTTTAGACAAATCGAGCTCTATATTACTTGTATGTTCAGAATATCTTAGGAGATAATAAAAAATCGACAGGAAATGGTCAAATTTGAGCTTCAAACCCTCCATGGCGGCGACCGACTTCCTCCATAAGTTTCCAAGTCAAATGCAAATGAGTGATATGATTTTAGGGTTCGATATTGCCTTATTCATCCACCCTAATTCCTTTTGATATTATTATTGATGATTTTTAATAATCATTTTGTTTTATTCTTCCTTCAAGATTCTTAGAAATAATGTGGTCGACCCATTATAATTGATTTATCAAGTGGTATGGTCGGCCAATTCTTTTGTAAGGTTGAATGTGTTTTTCCTTATTTCTCATATGCATGGAGTGGAGTAATAAGGTGGTCAACTTTATCAACAATGGTAGAATTTAATTATTGACAAGTATATGCATGGTGATCAATGGTGATTGTCGATAAAAATGCTTATTTTTTACTTATGCTAAGTGAGCTCACATTTAGCTTTAAGTTTAATATTTTATTTACATAATTTAATGTAAATGAATTAATTAGATGATATATTATAAATCATTTAATTAATTCATCTTTTTTGAATACAAGTAAAGATATTATGTAAAGCCAAATCTTAGTTCACTTTAACTCTCCATCAGATTGTTAAGTGAAGATTTAATGAGGATGGATTTTAGAGTGTGCATGGGCGGATTGATACAAACAAGGTGACATTTGCATGCTTTAAGCCACCTTTTCAGGGATTTCCAGTCCAGTTCGAGTTGCAGATCGATTTCATGCTTTATGACCGCCAGTTTGAGTTTGTGTTCACTCATTTTTGCATGAGTTTGAGCCACTTTTTCAGGGATTCTTCATTTGTGCTCTGATTTCGCATTGTAATTGTCATCTTTTCACTTTTAGATCACTTTTAGTTGCTATTCATGCACTTTGGAGTTCCTTTCATATTGTATATATTGAAAAGGTTTATCTTTTTCAACCTAGTTCTTGTTTTTCAGCCTTTCAACTCTGCAAAGTGAATCATCTTGTAACTCAACATTTTTACAGATTAATACCTGGCAGTGTTTTTTACAGGTTCAAATCGTGTTATTGCAGAGAATTCCTTCAAGTTTCATTATTTTAGAATTTCCTTCAAGTTCCAAGCATCTTTGTCATGCGGGATTGATCGAAGTAATTATTGTGTTGCAGTTTATGAAACCTTTAAACATTTTTTTCTCCTTAGTGAATTCTGTATGCATCCAAGTTTAAATCCACTGCTTAAACATTGTGTTAATCAATAATAAAAAAGTATAGTTGTGGAAATTATATTTTCCTTCTGTGATTGTTTCTTTAGTAGCCTTTGTTTAAAATATTCAAGTGTTTAAACTTCCAGATCTAGTTTTGTGAATGAAAATAGTGAGTAATTGTTATGTGAGTTAAGTCTACATGTTGAATTCTTCGATGCATCACCATAGTTAAAGTTTCATAGTTTAGAATTCAGACTTAGTCTTTCTACCTCTTTCCCAACCAAATCAGTTAGTTTTAGGAGATTTTTCATCAGGGAACCAACCCTCTCTGGAGATTGATTCTCAAAACTAGGCAACCCATAGGCCTGAGAATCATTTCATGTTTCAACAGATTGCTATATTTTAATAATCGAGCATTCGGGTGCAATCTGATTGACAACAGTTTTTGGCACACCTAGTGGGACTCTAAAGATCACTTCAGAGAAAGAAATTCAAAAAGTTTCAAGCTGCTGTCCTGGTATATATAGCAGCATATTTTCACCTTTCAGAGGTAAATTTATACCTAGCGACTCTGCACATATTCAATGGTTTCAACAAGTTCAGTGCTGGTATGTTTCAAAATTCAAATTTAATATTCTGATTTCTAGCTAATTATATGAGTAAAGATGTCAGGTTTTCACAATCAGCATGTATACCCATTTCCATTTCATGAAATTCATGCCAACCAATCACCCTATCAGCCATATCAGGCCAGTCAAGCTACTGGTTTTATCCTAAACAACAATGCAACAACATCCTTTCAGCATGCTAAACATGCTTACCTCCCACCCACCCCTACTCAGCCTTGAAATCCACATTTGAATATCCAAAATCAGCTCCAAGAGGTTGATTATATGAAAAGTAACATGAATAACATGAAAGACATACTATCAGACATCGCAAAGTAGATAGAAAAGTTTAAGAGGCAGCAAGAGCTTGATACACAACAACAGGAATTAGAGTATCAGGCCTACCTTCATGAGCAGGAATTGGAGATACAAAGGAGACAGTTTGAAGAAAAGCTCAAGAGGGAGTTAGTTGCAAAGGAAGATCAGATCAAGTCTTTGCTTCCTCAAAAGCATGATATCCGAACAACTTCTTGATTTCTAGATCAGTTTCAAGAGGAAGAACTTTCAAGGTATGCAATTCCAAATTTTACAACCATTCATCCTTTGCAAGTGGAGAAAGCTAATCTAGTACAACCTAGTGTGGTTACAGAGCAACCCATTGATAAGGACACCTTATTCCTCATGGAGAAGGTTAGAAACGTAAACCCATTGCATTTAGCTTTGGAAGTTTATCGATTAGAGCAGCAAAAGAATGAACAAAAAGAGAAAGAAGTTTTTGTTGTTTGTACTGTGTCCCCAGCTCAAAATCACCATATTACATGCAAAGAGGATATTGGTTCAAACTTAGCGGTGAATCCCTTGGATTTTGACTCATTTGAAAAAAATTCTAATGTTGTTTATAGCATAGCTAAAAATAGAGTACTGAAATTACTAGTTAAAGATCTTCACTTGCAGAGAGAGGATGCCTCACCTTCATTGGAAAAGGCACCATATGAGGAGGAGTGGTCTGTTTATTTGTTTGACCAACTACCTGGTTTTATTGAGCAAACCGGAAAGAGTACACAGGAGCCTAACTTACCAACTAATTTGAAACACTCAGAAGATATTCCAGAGCATGATGTGCTACTAGTTCGAGATGAGATTGAGACCTCAATCCGTTTGAGATAGCAAGAGTGCATTTCTGTTTTGGAGGGTAATGAGAATAATCTTCATGATGTTTCCTAGATTGAACAAGCAAGAATATTAAAACTTGTGTTTCAAGAGGATGATCTTCAATCTAAGGTAAGCCCTCTCATGCTGCAAAGTAATGAAGATGATGAAGAAGCCCTGTTTTGGAATGACCTTGAATCCTTTGTTTCAAGCTTAAGTAACAAACAAGAGCAAACTGAGCATGTTTATGTAGAGAAAATTGAAAGTGAATCTCAAAATTATTCTAATTTATTTGATGAACTCCCCCAATTTGTTGATGAAAGTGAGGATATCGCATGCATCCTAATATCAATACCTACTTTTGAGCAGCAAAATGACAGAGCTCATTTAGAATTTATGCACAGTTATGATTTAGATGAGAATATATTTTCAGGCATCATAGAGAATTTTTGTTCTAACATTAATGATAGTTCAATGCCACGTGAGCCAGCAGTATGCAATCAGCTTGTTCAGGCTAGAGAAGCAAGCATTCCTTCTTTTCATTCATGTGAACCAGCTCTTTCAGATCAGATTAAAATTGAGGTGACAAGAAATGAGGAAAATTTTACACTGCAAGTGGAGCAGTCCAATCAACAAGATGGAGTGCCAGCACTTGATAAGCATGTAAACAATAATAAGACGCCGAGTTTTATGCTCTCTAAAGGGTGTCCGATCAAATATTTGTCCAAGGAGGGGTCTATAGAATTACAAGTCATAATTTTGTCAAGACATGTGATTGCAACGTACCAAGAGCAGCAACATGTTAAACTTATTCATATGCCTCAACCTATCATCTTTAATGATCATTCAGATAAGGAAGGTATGATTTTTATGAGGATCTAAACTATGCTGATGACAGTTTTTGAACAAAAGGAGCAACAATTAATTAAATGTCCATACTTCTATTTGATTAATCTTACGGATTTGAAGCATCTTTTGTTGTTAAGAAAGGGAAGTTATTTCTCATAGCCAATAAATTGTCATGTCTGAGCACTAACACTATTGGTTAGTGTAGGGTAGGGTAGGATTTTCAGTTTTGCCTTCAATAAGTGCCTGCTAGCACATTTCATTCAGTTTTATTTCGCTTTCAATAAGGTGCAGTTGCTGGACATTGGTTTCCAAACTCTGTCTTAAACAGAGTTGCACTAGTTTCTTTCAGTTGGTTTGGTTTGAAGCTCAGTTACAAGGTTTTCAGAGGTTAAGAGCAGAGAAGGACTCCATGCCCAATGGATATACTAGGCAACTGGTCTATCGTGTTTAGCAGGAAAACACTCCGCAGAGATGGCCAATTTGTTACCTATTTTTTTCTTCGAGCTCAAATAGGTGGAGCTAAATGAAGTTCATCATTTATAGGTACAAAAAAAATTCATGTTTTTCTGATTAAGTGATCATTAATCATCATTTAGATCATCTTACATATGAATCATAGTTTTATTGTGCAAACATTTAACACAAAAAAATGAGAAAATTTGCATAGTGATGCCTTTATTCATTTTGTGAAATGTTGAATCTCACACAAGCCACGAGAGTAATTGAGTTTGTTCCTTACAATCAAAAGATGGATACAATATTTGAATGCACAAGCTACACAACTGAAAATAACATAAGAGTAAAGGAGAGAAGCAATTCATCATTTCCTGTAATGATGAATCACTTCATTGGCGCTTCTAGCCATCATGTCTCCAAGCAGCTGTAGCCTCGCTTCATTGCTCCATGAACCTGCAAAATCATTAAGGATATGGTATTAGAGTTATAATCTAAGACAATGGTGAATTACTTTCTGCCTTATGCATATGCTACAGACAGGAATGTAATTTGCATTAAACCAAGCATTCATAAACTAATTGCAAAAAATCAAGCAAAAAGACATAATTCAATGGAAGCTTTCAGCTTCTTTTATTTTGCTAACATGTTTATTTCAGTGTGCAGGAACAGGTTCATCATGTTCGAGATCATTTTATCAGATATGTGGAGTAAACGGGCTCCCACAAGAGTTGAGACCGGCATATCAAAGGACACCTCTCATTGATATCATTTATTTGAGAGTTACCAGATATTCAATTACAGTCATCAAGAAAGGACTGCTATAATAAAAGGAATTCACAAAAGAAGCCTTTGATTCATTGTGACAAAAGTAGATTGAGCTAATTATCTTTTCGCTCATTATGCTAAAGAATGATCAAAACATATAAAGAGATCAGTAATTTCAATGATATTTTGTCTCAGCTCTACTTTTGCATTCATGTTTTGCATTTCAATAAGGTATTTAGTTCTTTTATGTTAAATGAAAAACAAATACTCAAGCCTAAACTGCCTTTTAAAACTTTAAAGTATATACATCTCCACCGACGATGTTATCTATAGTCTTTGCAACAAATAGATTTTGTGTCTATCCTTCGGAATGAGGTTTCTATTTTTTCAAAGTATGAAAATAGTTTGAGGACCCATTGTCAGAGATATTAGGTTTGTAAAGCATTTGTTTCTTACAGTTCATAGTATCAAGACAACAAGGCCAGAGTTGTCAAAAGTGAGACTATGATAATTAAAGGATAAATATTGTCAAAGAAGACAACTGTCTATGAATAAGTAATAAAGGCTTCAAAGCAAACAGTGCAATAGGTGAACAATTCACAACAAGATGATGTAGGTATCATGTTCATCAAAGGAGGATCACTTTAGCATTAAGAAGCATCAATACACGGATCATGATTGTGGCAATCTAAGCAAGACATCACTTCAAGCATGACAGAACCTGTAGGCTACTAGTTTGATAAAATTATCACAGCAAGACAGTGCAAAATCTAAGTAACATGGGCAGTAATATATAAAGGCATTGAGAGGACAGTTCAATGAAATGGATCAGCAATCATGAGTACCGACAAGGATAGGACCAAGGGTACCCTGAAGAGGCCATCAAGTACAGAACTTGGGAAGTAAAGGAACAATATAGGAACCAATGATTCTGATAAATAACAGCCACATCATGAGATCACTGGAGAAACAATTAGTATGCAAAGTCTTGGTGGAATGGT
>VDFB02322176.1:0-19753 GCA_007258455.2 Sequoia sempervirens
GCTGCCAAATTTTCCATACATGTCTCTAAAAAATTGGAATATACTCCTCCCACATTGATAGATCTTAGAAACTATTTTGGTTTTCATCTCTATTTCTAAATTTACCTCATCACTAAACCTACCTCATCACTTTTAGTTGTGATATATTTTAAATGTTTCCTTGATTAGACTACCTATAAGGGATTCTAACCCTTCTCTCCACTATTAAAAAACTCTTTATTCAAGGCTAAGTTAGAAACATGTGGAAAGGTGAAGCCTATCTTGCAATCAAAACCAAAAACAAAAACCCTCTTTTAAGCCAAATAACATAGGGATTATTGGAAAACACACTTCCCAACCTTATCACAACATTCCACCACCTCAAACAGGTCTAAAAGGGCCTATAAAAACTCAATTCAACAAGAAACAATGCTGCCCTAATGCAATTCTCACTTTAGCATGTTAAAACCTCTCAAATTCACATGGAAAACACCAAATTTCACTATAGGGCTTCATGCCCAACTCAACTCTTCAGCTCCTTTGTAATTAATCAACATTCCTACACCTTTTTAGTGATGTTGCAAACCCATTCATCGAGTTACAGTGGCCACGGTGAGAGGAATGGGTCAATACACCATTTTAAATGACTTTCAAACCTTAAAACTGTGTTTAGGGTGGAGTGCACTAGCTTACCAATGCGGCAGGGTTGAGAAGGTAGGGGCAGCATATGCCTCATAGAAATGGTGTCTCACAGTGATATACATCACCGTGAGACCCCATTTCTATGAGGAAATACATCACTGTGAGACTCCATTTCTATGAGGCATATGTTTCCCCTACCTTCTCAACCCTATTACATTGCAAGCTAGCGGAGCGAGCTAGCTTGCCAATGCTCCACTAGCTTGGCAATGCAGTAGGCTGAGAAGGTAGGGGCAACATATGCCTCATAGAAATGGGGTCTCAACCCTAGGGGCAGCATGAGAACCTATTTCTATGAGGCATACATTGCCCCTACCTTCTCAACCCTACCTCATTGGAAAACATCACCGTGAGACCCCATTTCTATGAGGCATACGATGCCCCTACCTTCTCAACCCTACACATTGGCAAGCTAGTGGAGCGAGCTAGCTTGCCAATGCTCCACTAGCTTGTTAATGCGGTAGGGTTGAGAAGGTAGGGGAAGCATATGCCTCATAAAAATGGGGACTCACGGTGATTTCTATGAGGCATACACTACCCCTACCTTCTCAACCCTACCACATTGGCAGGCTAGTGAGTGAGCTAGCTTACAATGCTCGACTAGCTTGCCAAGGAATTTGAATTCACATGCCTTGTCCATGCTTCCATTTTGATCCTATCTTGTAATCATGGCATGCCCCTGCACCACCTTTGTTTATGCTAGAAATACTCTTCTATAGGATGACTGTAAGTATTTTTTATGAAGCCTTGAATTCCATATATTTCATTTATTTGAATGGATACATTTTTTAGGAGCTAATATTCATCTCATTACCATGCTACAGGTAAAATTATTTTCCATGCCGAAGAAACAAACAAGGAAAAAACTAACAGACAAAGAGTATGAAACCTTCAAAGCAAAGGAGAGGGAACGGTTGAGGGAATATCATGAAAAGAAGAAATTAGAAATTGGAAATGTTTAAGATTTCAACACGCTCTTGTAGAAGATATGCTGATAAGATTTGGAAAATATACCTTGAAATGCTAAATGAGATTGCAAGATGTCAACTATTTGTTGAAATTATGTGGGGTATAGAGTATAGAGACATCATGAAGACTCTTGGATTGAGAACATTGAATGCATCAAGTGAAAACACTATTGTGAAGAATCTAATGGATGGTTATGAGAGTGTGGGTAAGACCTCACGCTCAAAGGATAGTAATGTCACTTGACGTGTCATTACATTGAATTTGGTAAGCATTCAAACAAAAAGAGCCCGTATCATTAGAAAGATGAGTGAAAAAATGAGAATTAGTAGAAAACTTTATCTAAAGTTGTTCAAAGGAAGCAAATAATTGAGGGCAGTGATTCAAATGAATTATGGGCATTCTCAAGGAGACTGCCACAAAAAGATAAAAAAGTTGTTGAAGCATTGAGAACACTAATTGAATATTATTGGAAGAATAACACAAGGCCATCTCTGAATCAAAGGGATGTGGTAAGAAGGAGAATTGGTAGTCGAAACCATGAGCCACATCCAAAGCATTTTTTGGATACAATTCAAACTCAAAATTTTCATAAATTTCAATAGGATTATCCTCAAATTAGTATTTATCAAAGATTTTTTGAAATGCTTAAACCTTTTTATGTCAAGATAAATCACACACGCACTACTTGTTGCTATAGACTACATATTGAATTCTCTAACCATTATGATGGTTATCATTCTATATGTTTGGATTTGCATACTAATGCTGTTTTGCAGGATTGTGGCATAGAAGCCCCACCAAAATCTTCAAGAGAGTTCTTATCAAAAAATTTATGTGAAATAGAGAATGACCAAATATTCTATTAGACAACATGCTTGGATTGTTCATGCCAACGTTGTAGTGGCTTGCAGCATATGCTAGTATGTCAACATATGGAAAGCATAGATGAGGTGGGATAGAAACTTGTAGAGTTTGGGAAGTATAAAATAGTGGCATACACTGCAAAAGATAGGTCTCAAGCAAAAAGGTGTGATTTGGTTATTCAAAAGATTCTAGTGTATCAGTTTATTTCCATGTTTCATGAAAATATAGTGTATGATTATGCAAGGCATACCCATAGAGCTTGATGGCTAGACACACAATTCAAGATATGCAAGGAAACCTTTCTAGTTGGTAGTATAGTATTAGTGGTTGAATTTGTAGGGAACTACACTCTACAACCACAACATGAGGTGCAGTCACAATATTACAACACCACACAGGTTTCAATATTTGTGCACATAGCATTCATTCATGCAGTTGATAGCATAGAGGACCAAAAGAAGGTATTGAGGGAGTATCACTTTTATATTAGTGATGATCGCACAAATTCTCCAGAGTTTGTCCAAGGTTGCTTCCAAATGTTCTATAGTGAGTTGGCTCAGAGGGGCATATCATATGATCGATATATAATATGGTTGGAAAACTGTGCAACATAGTTCAAGAACTCACACATGTTCTACTGGTTGAGCAAGATGCATGTCATTATAGGTGTACAACATATGTGGAACTTTTGTGAGGCTAGGCATGGAAAGGAGGAGAATGATGGTTCAGGAGTATGCGTGAAAAGAGCATTAGCACGAGAAGAGTTAAAGTATAAAGAGAGTGCAAAGTTGATAGATGCAAGATCAATCGTTGAGTGGTGTAATGCTTCGATGGGTCTAGGTAATGAAGGTATGTCTTCAGTCGTAGGTTTTTTTGGTTGATGGATGATACTAACATTGCACCATATGAGGATTGTTGTACTCTAACATGATCAAGTGAGGTACACTCTTTCCTTATCTCAAATATAGGTTCATGGAGTATCGATACACGAAAGATGGCATGATTTTGTTCTTCATCTACAATGCAATCTTGGAATGATTGTGAGTTAGGGGAGTGGGTTGACAAATGGTTGACAAGTTATCTTAGCCCACTCAAAAATATCACCCTCTGACGACATTAGAACTAACACAAATGGAATCATCGATTGACTTTGACCACATATTAGATCTAGTTCAAATAGGTAATATATCTACTTGCTTAGTTTTTGAAATTCCATATTGTTATCTTACTTTGTATTGTATTCATAATGTTGACTAATTTCAAGATATTTGCTACACATATCAATGCAGGGCATGTTTATGCAGTTATTGCAGATGAAGACAATGAAGAGGGAACAAACTATTACTTGTGTCATTGTGTTGAGGCCAAAAATAAATTGGAGGCCCCAGTTATATATGGAGAAAACATCAAATATGGTATAGGCTCATTTGTTGTTACTGAAACGTGGCTTAGAAGGTACCCACATAAGAGTGTTAAACATTGGTTGTTTCAGGACTTTGACATGCATCATAAGATTCTTCATTACTCAAACCTTGTCATGGCATCCAATGTTCATTTGACCAAATATGTGGGTAGACCTTTGAACAAGACCTTGTGGAAGGTCCGTGAGTCTGACCATGAGACAATACTTCACATCATAAAGAGTAGAGTAGACCTGAATGGTTCGTTGGATTAGTTTGTAAGTATGCACATTGGTTCTTATTAATTTATACTTGTATGCACATTAATTTGTTGATACCAATGCTAACATCTTTTACTTTGCTTATTTGCAAGTAACCTAGTAAAAATTAATTGGTGTCCCCTTGCAGAAAATGCAGATTTATGAGCCATCGAAGAGAATCTCATCTAGAAAAGCAATGCAACATCCTTATTTTGATGATCTTGACAAATATAAATTATGATTTTAAGCCATTACAAAAGTGTGTGCAAAGCTTGGTGAGGGAATTTCAAGTTATTTATTTGAAGTTAACCTTATCATGAACACCTATGATGTAGACATTATAAGAGCATCTCAACTTTCAAGTTATTCTATTCATGAGAGGTGTTCTATACAATAGGTATCTTGGAACTCCCAGTGAAGATGTATGACCAGGAGTAACTAAGTTGAGAGACCAGTATGCCTATCTTTAAGTTCCTTCCATCTATTTTCATTTCATTTCCATTTTGGATGCTCTTTCTTTTCCTTCTTTTACTTTGCCTATTTGCAAGTAACCTACTAAAAATTGATTGTGTCTCCTTGCAAAAAATGCAAATTTATGAGCCATCAAAGAGAATCTCAACCAAAAAAAAATAAAACATCCTTATTTTGACGATCTTGACAAATCTCAATTATGATTTTAAGCCATTACAAAAGTGTGTGTGAAGTTTGGTGAGGGAATTTCAAGTTATTTATTTGAAGTTAACCTTATCATCAACACCTATGATGTAGACATTATAAGAGCATCTCTAATTTCAAGTTATTCTATTCATGAGAGGTGTTGTGTGCAATAGGTATCTTGGAACTCCCAGTGAAGATGCATGACCAAGAGTGACTAAGTTGAGAGTCTGGCATGCCTATCTGTAAGTTCCTTCCATCTATTTTCATTTCATTTCCATTTTGGATGCTCTTTCTTTTTCTTCTTTTACTTTGTGTATTTGTAAATAAACTACTAAAAATTGATTGGTCTCCTTGCAAAAAATGCAAATTTATGAGCCATCAAAGAGAATCTCAACCAAAAAAAAATAAAACATCCTTATTTTGACGATCTTGACAAATCTCAATTATGATTTTAAGCCATTACAAAAGTGTGTGTGAAGTTTGGTGAGGGAATTTCAAGTTATTTATTTGAAGTTAACCTTATCATCAACACCTATGATGTAGACATTATAAGAGCATCTCTAATTTCAAGTTATTCTATTCATGAGAGGTGTTGTGTGCAATAGGTATCTTGGAACTCCCAGTGAAGATGCATGACCAAGAGTGACTAAGTTGAGAGTCTGGCATGCCTATCTGTAAGTTCCTTCCATCTATTTTCATTTCATTTCCATTTTGGATGCTCTTTCTTTTTCTTCTTTTACTTTGTGTATTTGTAAATAAACTACTAAAAATTGATTGGTCTCTTGTTGCAGAAAATGTTGATTTATGAGCCATCAAAGAGAATCTCAGCCAAAAAAGCAATGCAACATCCTTATTTTGATGATCTTGAGAAATCTCAATTATGATTTGAAGCCATTATAAAAGAGCGTGTGAAGTTTAGCTAGGGAATCTCAAGTTACTCAATTGAAGTTAATGTGATCATGAGCACCTATGATGTAGACATTTAAAGAGAATCTTGAATGTATAACATTATAAAAGATCTATGATAACAGAGTACCTAAGGCATTGTAATGAGATTTACTCAAATATTGAAATTTTGGAGTTCACGTTTGATGCAGGAGCGCCTTGTTCTCTAAATGCCTTCAATATGCAAATTTGCAAAATTTTAATTTTCAAATGTAATCAATGTGAAAAAGGTCATGTGAAGGTCATATGTAATGTATTCAAAGTCTCAAATAGGTCATTAGGTGATTAGAGAAGTGATATTGCACAAAAGTTGTCATTTGGTGTAAAAATGCAAAACTTGCATTACTTGCACAATTGTTGATTTTTTTTGTATTTGTAGCACTTTTCCTTTTTTTGTTTCAAGCTTGTGTGGATTGTACAACACCTTATACTTTGATTGTTGATTAGTTTTATGTAGAGCAAGGAGTTAGGTAACTTTTGAATGTATTTTGAAGTCTTTTAACTCAGATTTTAGGAAATAAGAATAATTTTATCATAACTTCTCAAATGACTTCACAAAAAAATGAATAATCTAGATACCCATTATTGAGTTACAACACACGCTTCAAAATAAATAGTGACTATATTGGAACATGTACATAAAAAATGACCTTCTTCGCTATAAACATACCTTTAAACATTCAACAACCCCCTGAATTTGTTGGGGCAGAAATTATCATGTATCCAAACCCTCAAATTTGCAATTTTTCTCAGGAGAAACTCACTCCACCATGCCAAACCACAAAACCCTTATTTTATGCTAGTATGAGGAATGTTTATTGAAAGGAATGGTTCCAAACCTTACTAGAATATGCTACCACCTTAGACCTTCTTAAAATCACATGTAAAAACTCAAAAGACAATCACCCAACCTCTACATGCAATATTTTATTAAACCCTAGGGTGAAACCTCATTTTTCATTCCCTTTTCCATCAAAATCTACAAGGACAGCAACTCGGATACCGTGATGCTTAGAAAATTTTCATCTAATCCTCTAGGATCATGTTGGGCCCCTCTACAAAAACCTCTCTCATTTTTTGCTATCTCGAACTAGTTTTCCCGTGGTGGCAGATTTTCACTTGTTGGAAAAAGTGTCAAATGCAAGTAGTGCAAAGTTACAAAGTGGTGCAACTTTCGTTCTACAACTCGTGTGAACACACAAACTATTCCAATGAGTCTGAATAAGTATTTTTACACTAGACATGGTCCTCTTTCACACCCAAACACGCAGAATCACTCCGAGCTACATTCAACCAGATCGATACCTTAAGAGTCCAAAGTGAAAAATGGTTGCAAACTTTAGCATTCTATTACTCGGATACCATGATGCTTAGAAAATTCTCATTTGATCCAATAGGATTGTGTTGAGCCCCTCTACAATAAACTCTCTTGGTTTTTGTTATCTCGGAGTGGTTTTCTTGTGATGATGAATTTTCACTTGATAAAAAAAGTGTCAAATGCAAACAGTGTAAAGTTGCAAAGTGGTGCAACATTCATTTTGCAACTCATGTGACCAAATAGGCTATTCCAATGTGTCTGACTAGGTATATTTACACTAGGCATGGTCCTGTTTCACACCCAAACATGCAAAATTGCTCCAAGCTACGTTCAACCAAATCGATCCCTTAAGAGTCCAAAGTGCAAAATGGCTGCAAACTTCAACATGTTGTTACTCAAATACAATGATGCTTAGAAAATTTTCATCTAATCCTATGGAAATGCATTGGGGCCCTCTACAAAAACCTCTCTCATTTTTTGCTATCTTGAAGTGGTTTTCTCGTAGTGGCAGATTTTCACTTGATGGAAAAAGTGTCAAATGCAAGCAATGCAAAGTTGCAAAGTGGTGCAAATTTCGTTCTGCAAATCGTGTGACCACAGACTATTCTAACATGTCCAAATAGGTATATTTACGTTGGGAATGGTCCTCTTTTGCACCCAAACATGTGGAATCACTCCGAGCTATGTTCAACCTGATCGATCCCTTAAGAGTCCAAAGTGGAAAATGACTGCAAACTTCAGCATGTTATTACTCATATACCATGACACTTGAAAACTTCTTGTTTGATACTATGAGATCATGTTGGGACCCTCTACAAAAACCTCTCTCAGTTTTTTCTATCTTAGAGTGGTTTTCCCATGGTGATAAATTTTCACTTGATGGAAAAAGTGTCAAATGCAAGTAGTGCAAAGTTGCAAAGTGGTGCAAATTTTATTTTGCAACTCGTGTGACCACATGGACTATTCCAACGTGTCTAAATAGGTATGTTTATGCTAGGAATGGTTCTTTGTTGCACCTAAATACGCAGAATCACTCTGAGCTATGTTCAACTGGATTGATCCCTTAAGAGTTCAATGTGCAAAATGGTGCAAACTTCAACATGTTGTTACTCAGATACCATGATGCTTAGAAACTTCTCATATAATCTTATGGGAATGCATTGGGACCCTCTACAAAATCTCTCTCAATTTTTACTATTTTGGAGTGGTTTTCCCGTGGTGTTAAATGCAAGCAGCACAAAGTTTCAAAGTGGTGCAACTTTCGTTCTACAACTCATGTGACCACATAGACTATTCCAATGCATCCAAATAGGTATTTTTACACTAGGCATGGTCCTCTTTTATACCCAGATACACAGAATCGCTCTGAGCTACGTTCAACTAGATCAATCTCTTAAGAGTCCAAAGTGCAAAATAGTGCAAACTTTAACATGTTGTTACTTGGATACCATGATTCCTAGAAACTTCTAGTCTAATCCTATGGGATTGCGTTGGACCCCTCTACAATAGCCTCTCTCAGTTTTTGTTATCTCGGAGTGGTTTTCCCATGGTAGCGAATTTTCACTTGATGGAAAAAGTGTCAAATGCAAGTAGTGCAAAGTTGTAAAGTGGTGCAACTTTCGTTATGCAACTTGTGTGACCACACAGACTGTTCCAACATATCTAAATAGGTATGTTTACACTAAGCATGGTCCTCTTTCATACCCAAACATTCAAAATCGTTCAGAGCTACGTTCAACTGGATTTATCCCTTAAGAGTCCAAAGTGCAAAATGGCTACAAATTTTAGCATGTTGTTACTCGGATATCGTGATGCTTAGAAAATTATCGTCTGATCCTATAGAATCGCGTTGAGCCCCTTTACAATAACCTCTATCATTTTTCACTATCTCAGAGGAATTTTCTAATCGTGAAAAATTTTCACTTGGGGAAAAGTTATCAAATGCAAGTAGTTAAAAGTTGCAAAGTGGTGCAACTTTCGTTCTGCAACTCGTGTGACCAAACAGATTGTTCAAGCACATCTAGATGGGTATGTTTATGCTAGGAATGGTCTTCTTTTGTACCCAAACATGCAGAATCACTCTGAGCTACATTCAACTAACTTGATCCCTTAAGGGTCCCAAGTGCAAAATGAAAGCAAACTTTGACTGGCTATTACTCAAAAACTGTGATGCTTACGAACTCTCCATCTAAGCCTATGAGATTGCATTGGGTCCCTCTACAATAACCTCTATCATTTTTTGTTATCTCAGAGTCATTTTCTTGTGGTGTTCAGTTTTCATTTGATGAAAAAAGTGTCAAATGCAAGCAATGTAAAGTTGCAAAGTGGTGCAACTTTCGTTTTGCAATTTGTGTGAAAAAAAAACTACTCCAATGCATCCCTATAGGTAGGTTTATGCTAGACATGGTCCTCTTTCACACCTAAACATGTGGAATTGCTCTGAGCTACATTCAATCAGCTTGATCCCTTATGATGGCATGCAAAACAATCGAAAAGAGAAAAATACACACAATAGTTGAGAAGTATGAGTTTTCCACACAAAAAACATATGATCATTAGTGCTGAGCACCTTGTTCCTCCATTAATTGAAGAAGGTCTAGTTCAGTGGTTTTAGTCATGATAATGCCAAATAAGGCCATGATAGGACATTTTGTAATCTTTGTTTTAGTTTTGAGTTAGTGTGGGGTCATTTGAATCAATTATGTAAGTATGATAGGGAGTACAAATAAGAAAATAACATTGGTAAAGGCATTGGAAGAGATTACTAAAGTTGTCCCTCTTGAAAATTTAGAATTTAGGCCTTAAAATCAAGGCTAGACAAGGTGAAAAGAAGAAATTGCTTGAGAATAAGCTAGAATAGGTTGGAAATAGGGTGAGGTTGTGGAGTTTGATGTGTTCAAAAGGTCTGCAAGGACAAGGGAGGTCAAAAGTATGTTATGGCATGATGCCCTCATTGGGAAAAGAGGGGTTTTGAATAAAAAGAGAGGTTTAAGGAAGTAAAAGTGGGTAAAGTCAGGGGAAACATAATTTGGTGGTCAATTAAGTTTGTGCAGGAAAAAAGAAGAGTGTTGGAAGAGGTTTTGAGGTTGTATGAAGTCTAGAAATGGGGTTTTCAATAAACCCTAGTGAAATTGAGAAAAGTGGGGTTTAAAGGATAGTGGGGTTAGAGGGCCAATCACACCCTAAAAATTGTGGATTTTGTGGATTTGCAGACTGGTAAATGCTACCCAATGGTGTTTTGCAATTGAAATAGTTAATGAGAGGGTGTTTCTTTGTTAAATAGACCTATTTGGGGGTTTAGGACAACATTGAGTCCATTTCTTATTTGTATTATAAATTATAACTTGCTTTCTCTTGAGTCCATTTCTTATACAAGAAATAATATTGCAAAAAGTTGACATATAAATCTTTCGACTTGTTTATACAGTGACGAATCAAGAACATAACAATTCATTTTGCACTATCAAGATTATGTTGTGAAAATGTTTAAAGACTAATCAAGATAAATATTTGTATCATAATGTGTCAAAAAGTTAACTACTTCATCTACTCTAAATATTATGTTTTGCAAGTGTTGTGAAGATTATGTATCATTTGCTTAATTGAGTTGTTCCAATCAAATGATTAAATATATAGGAATCTTTTTATGAATCATTTCATGGAATACCAATTGAAAGCATGTTTTTTCCTTTTAGATAAATTTGTTTAGCATCAATCAATTAATACTCAAGACAAACCATGAAGGAAAACAATGATCAATGCTAGGGCTAACCAATTAATAAGTATACACATGAATAAATGAAGCATGTACATGTGAATAAGGGAAGCACAAATGCTCATAAACACGTAGCCTTGAAGTATACACATGAATACATATTATACGCAAATTAATACAAAGTATATGCATGAATACAAGCTATACTCATAAAAACACATAAGTTACAAAGTATACATTGGAATACACATAAGTTGTAAATCATACACTTGAAAGCACGTAAATCATATCTATTGAACCTTGGATTTATAATGCAAATATGGACACCATCGATAATATAGATTTATATTAACCAAATATCCATGAAGGCATACATCAATATATGTTGATATACATATAAAATATAGGTACAAAATAGCCATATAGGCTTATGAGAATGCCATATAGGCATACAATGTCAAATATATCCAATACAAAATATGTACAAAAATGCCATATAGGCATACAACAAAGGGATTTGGAATCAAAATTCATTGCTCTCCAAGTTTGTCACTCATTTGTGCTACACTCAAGGAGTGCTCTTGCTACTCCTCCTAGTGTTTAGTTCTTGGTGAAGTTTTAACTATTACAATAAGAAGTAAAGACATTAATATATAGAAATTACATTATAAAAATGGTATATTTAACAAAATAATCACTTACCGCCATCTCATGATCACTCTCCACAAGGAAAATATTCACACACCCATGTTGAGAAATGTTCAAGCCCTATATAAACCATCCAAATAGAAATTAAAATATGAATCAATAATGGTTTTCTTTTTCACTAACATCTATAACAATGAATGCAAATTGAAATTTAGTAATTTGCCTCATACCTCCCCTATCATAGCCATCGAGGATTCTATAGCAGATGAAACACCGATCTCCATTACCCTCATCACATTCAGAGGTGTTTCCACTTGCAACATCTGAAAATAAAACAACAAATTATTCAATCACAAAAACTACAATAGCGATCCACATCATGACTTATAATGTATGAGATAATGAACAAAATTTTGAGTACTTATTAGACTATATATTTCTGACTATCATGCCTACTATTTTCCCTATACACATCTTGTTCAAAAAAACATGTTTTAGGCTTTTACCCATAGCAAAAAGCCGATGAACCGCTTAATAAAATGCTTTCGCACACATGTATGATAACTGTGGCGACATAGAGAAGGCAGTGAACTATTTGAAAAATACCTCAAAGCTAAAATGTGTCTCAGCAATGGAATGCCATTACAAAAAATGAACATCATGGCATTCCAACACCATAGACAACATTTCTTTTAGAAAATTTTTCATACCATTGCCTTCTCTATGGTATTATTACTTACTATTATGCTTTCATAGAAAATTTTCCAAGAATCCATAGTTTGTTGGAAAGCACCTATTTTAGGCCTTTAGCCATAGCAACAAGGAAGTGAGTAGTTTCATAAAATTTGGTACACATGTATAGAAAATGTGGTATCATAGAAAAGGTGGTGAGTCGGTGCAGCCACGAGGGTCCTCAAAGAGAAAAACTGCATCAAACAAGAGTAACACAACAAAAGCAACAGAATATGGAGGAAAATGCAAATGAAAATATTCTAATTAATAGAAATCTCAATTACATTTGGCCAACAACATCAAGGCTTATAGATAAAGCGCATAAGATAAAACATGATCAAAAATAAACATCGAACATCCAAAACATATTTAAATCACACCGTTAAGATCTGCAAGTCACAAGAATGATCCAAAATGATCAAACTGGCTGAAAAGTTTGAAATTATTCTGTGTCGGTTCAAGAAATTGCCATGAAATCTGGAAGCGATAACTTTCTAAAAAGAGATACAATTGCGCTCAAATCTTGGAACAAGGAAAAGAAATATGTCAATGATGTATAGAAAGATCCACAAGGTTTGGTGAGCAAAGATGATGACTCCACCAACATGAAATAAGCAAGAAAATAACAAGAACAAAACTAAAAGAAAATATTTTTGGTTGATGCAAGATTGCCAAGAACCAAGGATGCTCCTGCATCAGACATATGGGGTTATTGAAAAGTGAGTCCCACACTTAGTTGGGGCTAAAGGAAAACCAAGATGGTCTACCTTAGCCTGAGAAACCCAAGAAGAATCCTCTACTGGTCTACCTTTTCACTTCACAAGATATTCTTTGTACTATCTTCCACGAGTCTTCCTCCCATCTTTGACATCCAAAATCTCTCCAATCTCATCTAATTTTTGTTTAGGAAACTAATTTTCCAATCTTTCTTTATTGTCTTCACTAAACTCTTCTTCATGTCACTGATATAGATCTGTAATGTTGAATATAGGTGATATACCCATACCTTTTGGTAACTCCACTTCGTATGCATTTCTTGAATCAAATTTCTTCAAGATCTTACAAGGTCCAAACTCCCTCATCTTCAGCTTATTGTATGTGCCAACTAGAAATCTTTCCTTCCTCAAATATACCATCACTTCATCTCCAACTTCAAATTACTTATGTCACCTCTTTTCATCTGCTTTCTCCTTATACTTATGGTTCATGTCTTCCAATTATTGTTTCACTTGAGTATGCAGCTTCTTCATGTGTTCTACAATAAATTCTTTCTCCTACTCAAAGCATCAACAACTCTATTTGTCTTTCCACTCCTATGCTTCAAAGAAAAAGTATAACTTTGCAAGAACTCTACCCATCTCATGTGTCTTTGATTCAACTTACCCTGACTGTTTAAATATTGCAATGCTTGATGATTTGTATACAACACAAACTCCTTAGCCAACAAATAATGTCTCCACTTCGTCAAGGCTTGAACTATAGCATAAAATTCCTAATCATACACTGAATATCTTCTTCTATCATCATTCAACTTCTCACTGAAATAAGCTACAGGTCTCCCTTCTTGACTCAATATTGCTCCAATTGTATTTCCACTTGCATCACAATCTACTTGAAATACCTTATCGAAATCTGGTAAAGCCAACACAGGCTACTTAGTCACCTTCTATTTCAATAATTCAAAACTTTGGCCTGCTCCAAACATCCACCTAAATTCCTTCTTATCTCCTCTCATTGTTTCTATCATAGGACTACATATAGAACTGAAATTCCTATTGAACTTCTAGTAGAAACTAGCCAATCCATGAAATGATCTTACCTCTCCAATGCTATCTAGTGTAGACCACTCAACAATTTCTTTGACCTTCTTAGGATCCATCTTCAATTTATCCACATATATCACAAATCCTAGATACACCAACTCTTCCTTCATGAAACTACACTTCTTAATGTTTATAAACAACTACTCCTCTCTCAACCTCTGCAAAACTTGTCTTATATGCAACAAATGTTCTTCCCTACTCTTATTGAAAAATCAAGATGTCATCCAAATACACAATCAAAAACTTACCCAAGAATTTCTCCAATACCTCATTCATCAACCTCATGAAAGCACTCAGTGCATTTGTCAATCCAAAAGGCATCACCAACCACTCATACAATCCTTCATTTGTCTTGAATGTTTTTTTCCACTCATCCCCTTCTCTGATTTTGATATGATGGTATCCACTCTTTAAACCTGTCTTTTTAAAGTACTTAGCTCCACTCAAGAAATCCATAATGTCATCCATCTGGGGAAAAGGAAATCTATACTTCACCGTGATCTTATTTATGGCTCTAGAATCTATACACATTCTCCATTCTCTGGCCTTCTTAGGTGCTCACATAGCAGGTACTACACATGGACTTAAGCTTTCTTTGATCAAACCCTTCCTCAACAATTCTTGCACTTGTCTATTCAAATCCTTTTTTGTCAGTGTCATCTGGTGTGCTGCTTTATTAGGAAAACTAGCTCCAGGAATTAGATTCATACAATGACTAATACTCTGTATAGGCAGCAATCTATCAGGTACATTATCTAAAATGATCTCCTTTATCTCTTTTGGGTGTTCTTCTACATGCTTCAAATCTTCAGCCCTCTTAGGCACCAAGGCATAACACACATTCTCATGTCTCAACCCATCAAGGAACCTCCTTCCATCAACCAGAGAAGCCCTAACATTTGTACAAACCTCAACTTTAAGAACATATTCCAATGGCAACAAAATCTGCTTCATCCCATTAGCAACAATGATGTATATATTCTTCTTTCCATCATGAATAGCCTATCTATCATACTACCAAGGCCTTCCCAACAAAACATGGCATACATCCATAGGCATGATATCACACAAAACTTCATCATGGTAATTTCCTATCTTTAATTTCACCAAAAAATGTTCACTTACCAGTATCTTATGCTCATCTTGAATTCAAGCAATCTGATAGGGCTTCGGGTGTTTCAACCTTTCCAACCCCAATTTAGTCACCATCTCTTCATAAACTAGTTTCTCATAATTTCCACTATCAGCAATCACTTTGCAACATTTACTAGCTAGCTTACATCTGGTTTGGAACAAATTCTTTCTCTACAATGGCTCCTTCTCTAACTCACTTTGACATAATACTCTTCTATTCACCAACACTTCTCCATCTTCTGGTTTGTTAGATGATCCAGCATGTTCCTCCTCAAAAAAGGTTGTCCTTCTATTGCTCTCTGTCTTCCTACTTGTTTCTCCTTGATTGCATTCAAATGCTCTATGTCCTTCTCCACCACACTTATAACAAGTTCCCTTGAATGTTTTTTTCTCCTATCCTCTATCATCTCTTCTATAACCTTCATTTTGGTAACCACCATAGCCTCCTCTTCTGTAAGAGTTTCCATCACCTCTCTGGTATGAATTGTCATTCTTATTTACCTCCTTATCCTTCTTCTGGTCTAGAAAAGATCCTCTTCCTCCTCCAGTAAAAGTTTTTCCTCTTTGAAATTTTCCACCTCTTCCTCTTTGTCTCTACTCATGTCTTTTATTCAACTTCTCTTATACCTTTAGGAACACTTATATGCTTCTTCCACACTCACCAACTTGATCAAATTGATTTCATCTTGTATAGTTGGTCTTAAACCATTCACATACCAGGCTACTTGCTCAATCTCATCCTCCAAATGTCCAGATCTGATATTTAACTTATAGAATTCCTCAGTATAGTCTGTCACACTAGATTATTTCTACTTCAGGTTCTACAACTTCTTGAACAAACTTATCTGATAATCTGTAGGCATAAACTTTATCTTCAACTTATTCACCATCTAATCCCATGATTTTATCTTTTCCTTTCCTCTTCTTTGCCTATCTATTTGCAAATGTTCCCACCAAAGGGATGCATGTCCTCTCAACTTTGTACAAGCATATTTCACCTTCTTATCTTCAATGGTACCTTCAAATTCAGATATTTTTCCATCTCTATGATCCAATCAAGCAATACATCTAAATCCAGCTTACCACTATAATCCAGTGGATTGAAATGTGCTCTTGTATTCACTTTAGTTAGGGATCTTATGAACCTGTCTTCTCCCTGATCAAGGCTAGGTTGCTCTTCTCTTCTTCTTTCTTCCTGTACTTCTACTTCTTCATTGCTCACATCATCAACTGGTTGACCTCTCCTTTGGGCCATTTCAACTACATCTAATATGGCAACAATTCCTCTTAACATCTCCATCATAGTTGGGTTTGTATTTCCACGCGCTCCATTTCCTCTACCATTTCTTCTTCCCCCCATCTTTACACAAGTCCTCTACAACTGCAAGTTGGATCCTCAATTTGTCACCCCACAAAAAATCTTCAACATGACTTCGCAAAATATGGCGATCTCACAAGGAATGAATCTCACTTTGATACCAATCTGGTGCAACCATGGTAGGAGGATCCTCAAAGAGAACAATTTGGATTGTGCAACAAGATTAACACAATGAAAGAAACACATAATATGGAGGAAAAATTAAATGCAAATATTCTCATTAACATAAATCTCAATTACATTCGGTCGGCAATATTTGGGCTTATAGATTCGGCTCATAGACCTGATAAAACATGCTTAAAAATACAACATTCTTACATGCTCCTATATGCAAGCTGAATATTACAAATCAAATCTATATTATTCTACTCAATCAACTACTACCATTCTAATGATTGATTATAAGATTTATATCATATCCACAATTTTGGAATCATCCGCGTTGGCCAAATATCACATTATGCAAGGAAAGAAAATGTAATGTGCTCATGAATAGGTCGGCCTCAAATTTGAATTACTCTTCAACAAGTGCATAAGATGAAGTGTGGATCTATAATGAAGGTTGGGGACACTCCATGAAATAATTAAATCACATCATTAAGATCCGCAAGTCATGGGAATGATCCACAATGATTGAACTTGCCAAAAAGTTTGAAATTATTCCAGTGCCAGTTCAAGAAATTGACATGAAATCTAGAAGCGATAACTTGCCGGAAAAGGATCCAATCGTGCTCAAATCTTGGAAAAAGGAAAATGAACATGTCAAAAATTTACACAAAGATCCACAGGTTCTGGTGAGTAAAGATGATGACTCCACCAACATGAACTAAGCAAGAACAGAAAAAGAACAAAACTAAAAGAAAATATTTTTGGTTGATGCAAGATTGCCAAGAACCAAGGATGCTCCTACATCATGATCTATTTGAAGAAATGCCTCAAATAAATGTGGTCCCATGGTGATGGAATGGCATTCCATCACCATGAGACCGCATTTCTTTGAGGCATTTTTTCAAACTTCTAACTGCCATGTCTATTCTATTGCTTGCTATTATGCTTTGATAGATTTTTTCCAAGCATCCATAGTTTGTTGGAAAGCACCTTTTTTAAGCTTTTAGCCATAGCAGTGAGGAAATGAACTATTTGATAAAATTTTTTGGTAGACATGTATGAAAAATGTGGTAGCATAGAAAAGGCAGTGAGCTGTTTGAAAAAGTGCCTCAAAGAAATTGGGTCTCATGGTGATGGACATGAGACCATATTTCTTTGAGGAATTTTTTCAAAAACTCATTGTCTTGTCTATGCTATTGCTTACTATTATTATTTCATATATATTCCTTCCAAGCATCCATAGCATACACAAGCCAGTGAACTATTTGAAAAGATGTCGAGTAGTAAAAAGTGGTCTCATGGAATGCCATGACAAGCAAATGCAATTGGAAGCTGCTCCTAGACTTATTACTTATGCTATGTGAAATAATTGCATCATTGCTTATGTTGAATTTCTAAACAACTATATTGTAGTTGAAATTTTTTCATCTATCAACATCTAGTTATTAGCTATGGAATGTGAAGTAATGCTTTGAGTTTGAATGATGTGCAATGTAATGTAATCAATGATATGAATATAAACAACAAAAATCTATTAAATATAATTCATTAGTTAATATCTTTATTCTATTACCTGCATGTAGGTTTGAGTAAATCCACTGACACTGGGAGGTGTTCCCTCAAAACCTCTAATATTTTCCTGTTCAACATCCAAAATTATATATTAAAATACCATTTGTAAAACAATGCTATTAACATGTACTAAATTTATAATTGTTTACTAGTTACATACCCCACCGATAGGTGTACTGTAGAAAAAAGTAGGTGGAGGGCTGGTGTATCTAGTCTCAACACTGTGACCCTACAATTTTATTAAAATCATAAAACTAAATTAGTTAATCTTGCATTTCAAAATCAAAATTTAATAAATTAAATTCAATGAACATGCTAACTTTTACCTGAGTATCAATGCCATATGCATCATGCAAAATGTCAACTACCCTCTCCATCTCCATAGCTGCAGATGGATCCTACATAGCAGCCTCCTAAGTGTTAGTGGGGTCATATGAACAAGTCACATCACAAAATTGACACACATGGGTTCGAAGGCCACCACTCGAAGACTCTGGATGACACTATAGAATAGGGCTAGCATGCTCGATGATACTCTAGGTCAAAGTGTTGATCACCTGCAATGTCTCTATGTCGGCACTCTCCTTCGCGATGGAAGGGATAACAATGTGGTCATGAGGTAGCCTAGTGAGAGGTTTTCTCCCTTTTCACATAGGATCTGGCTGTGCACCAGGTCTATCCTGAGCCGACCCCCCATCTCTCCCCTAGAAGTCCCTCATATCAAAATAATTTGGGATTTTATTCAATATGAACTCACAATATAGTTTCCTAAGGAAATACTGTGGGACTTCACAATTATTGCACGGTGGGTAATCAAAAACCATGTACCACCTATCATAAAAAAGTTCCTAATCTGTTGGTTGTGGCACCAATGAATAGGAAACCTCTTCGCATTGAGGGTAAGATTTTGATGTGTGCATGTGTTAGTGAGTAAGGAGCACAAATCACCTTTTGTAATTTTTAAATCCTTTACATCTTTATATGATAACTTATCTACGTAATAAGCCCTAGATGCCTACCTCCTATCTTGCCATCCAATTATTTGTTTGCTAATTGAATCTACACTTTTTAACATATCTTTCAATGAAGTTGCTAGGGTCATTTTTTCTACAGTTGAACTATTTGGATCACTCAACCTACTGATTAAATCCTCAAGTTGTTTTTTGTTGTTCTTAATTTCACTCATTAAATTTTGTTGAGTGTTAGGAGGGTGTTGAGGGATTGGTGGAGGAGGTTGTTGTTGTGGTTCATTTTGTTGAGGATTTTGAGGATTTGCAGGTTGATTTGCATCTCCTACAAATTCAAAAAAGTAAATATCAAATACAACCTAAAACTAACAAATTCAAAATAAAAAGCAAACAATCCTTACCTATCACACCTCCTCATCGACGTGGTTACATCCTCGCAATGAAATAGCAATCGTTGATGAAGATTTTTGCACAATACCTCCTCCTAGAATATGAGTCCAAAAAAAGGGGGTTTTGGCCGCTAGCAAAAGAAAAAACATAGTTGAAATGAGAGAATGAATTCGTTTTACTATTTTTTGGTTTAA
>VDFB02322177.1:0-59367 GCA_007258455.2 Sequoia sempervirens
AATCCAAAATAGCCTTAATGTTCTTCTGATCAACACTAACTCCCTTAGAGATGATCACGTGCCCAAGATAGAGAAGCTTGGTCATTCCAAATTCACATTTGGACTCCTTAGCAAACAATGATTCTGACTCTAAGATGCTTGAGATGCTCTTCCCACGACTTACTGTAGATGTGGATATTATCAAAGAAGATAAGCACAAACTTCCTCAACTGTTTTTAAAATATCCTATTCATATAGGACTAGAAGGTCGCAGGTGCATTAGTCAACCCAAAGGGCATGACTAGAAACTCAAAATGCCCAAAGTGGCATTTGAAGGCAGTCTTCTCAATATCTGCTTCTCTCATTTTGATTTGATGGTAGGCTGATCTGAAATCTATCTTAGAGAAGTATATAGCTCCATGTAGCTCATCAATCCTAGGAATGGGATACTAGTTTTTGATTGTCTTCTGATTTAGGGCTCGATAGTTTATGCATATGCGCATAGTGCCATCCTTCTTATTAACCAAAACCACTACAAAATCAAAGGGACTCTTGCTTGGGTGAATGCGACCCATGCCCAAGAGTTCTTTGATAGCCTTTTCTATCTCATCTTTTTGCCTTTTTTGATACCAGCATGGAGTTGTTATGATTGGTTTGGCCCCTTCTTCAAGCTCAATGACATGCTCAATCCCCCTTTCAAGAGGTCTCCCAGGAGGTATACTGCCAAACACCTTACTCCATTTTGTGATCAAGGACTGAACATTAGGATGGTAGTGTCTCTTATCCTCTGTTGGATTGGATGGCATGACCAAACACTCTATTGCCCACTCTACTTGGTCATGACGAATCAACCTTTCCATCCTCTTGAAAGAGACTTAAATAGTTTGGAACCTCATAGATGATATGTGATTGTGGTGAGAATGATAATAAAGGAATAGGAGCAGAGGAAGCCAGTGAACAAGCCACTGATAGATTGCAAACATCTCAAATAAAAGATATACTTCTAAACACTCTTTAATTAGTGATAAAATTTCATTTTGTATTTCAAATCAGAATGGATAGTTGCGACTTATATTTGTGCATTTGTTAAGAGAAGTACTTGAAGTAATTGAGGTCCAACCATTAAATCTTTCTACGCATTGACCTTTGATGGTGCATCAAGTAAAATATATAAAATTGAAGGCCCAATGTAGACATTCACATAAAAAATTGGTTTGACCAAGAGCAATGAGTTTCTCTAGAGGGAGGAGAGATGTTATTGAAATGGTGATTAATTAATTGATCTATTTAACAAAGGAGAGGAATACTCCTTATATAATAAGTTACAAGACAATGTTTCTAAAAAGAAACAACTGTGAACTAAAGTGAACAAAAACAATAAACTGAAAGTTGCTAAAAGTTAACTGAAGCAAACTAAGTTAGCTGAAAGTAAATTAGCAACTAACAACTAAGATGACCATTAAATATTAAAATAATAATTTAATACCCTCCCTTAATGGTCATCCTTCTAATTAAACCAAGTCTACCCATAATTTGATGGTCTTCTGACCATGAATGCATAAAAGGCAGACACCTTCTACTTAGTATGCTCTGCAAGATGGGCCTTTTGTTGAGACCCTTCCTGGTTGGACTTTTGATCATCCAACTGCTTCTTGCAGTGCTTTTGCATATGACCAATCTTACCACAATAGTGGCATGCGAAAGACTCCTTGGAGCTATCCTTCGATTTCCCTTGCCCTTTTTGTTGAGTGGACGTGCCTTTGCCTTTATCTTTGGCAGTAAACACTTGTTCAACACTGGGAGACTCGCTGTTGCTCCTAAACTGCTTCTTCCACCTATCTTGCTGCAAGAGCTTGTTGCACAACTTATCAAACTTCAGGTCAACATTGGTGGAGGTAATGTTGAGAGTTTCAATGAAGTGCTCATAGGATCGTGACAAGCTTTTCAGCGTGATCACAACCATATCCTCCTCTTCCATCTTGCGACCAATGGCTTCTAGTTGATTGCAGATGTCTTTGATTTTCATCAGGTGATCTTGCAAAGACATCTTGTCATCCATCATAATGGAGAACAACACATTCTTCAAGGAGAAAGCCTTGCCCTTGTCTGAGGTTTCATGAAGATTCTTCAAATGTTTCCAGATCTCCATAGTAGTCTTACCAAATGGTATTTCTGGTAGCATCTCATTGGTGATTGATAACTTGAGAAGCATAACCGCCTCTCGATTACTTCCATCATACTTGTCCTGGTCCTTTCCCGCAGTGGTAGGATGAGCTTTTGTACCCAGAATAAGTGAATCTAGACATTAGTACTTGAAGATGGTAAGCATCCTCTACTTCCATGTGTTGTAGTTTTTACCATTGAACCTTTGGCTACTTTTCAACATGATGTTGGTCAAAGATGCCATCCCTCCCGTTTCCCAAAAGCACGAAAAACGAGGTAATCAACTGGCATGAATCTCAAGATGATTAGTTGGTCTAACGATTTTGTAAAACATTGCCAAAAAATCAAAGGCTCAAAAACCCACAATTTTGTCCAAAACCGAGAAAAATGTAGACTTCACGCAAAAACCCGAGGTGGCAAGAGGCACACAAATTTTTCAAAAAATTCGTCAAAAACCATGCAGAGAAGAGGGCATGATTTTGCAAAAAATCGTCATACAGTTTTGGAAAAGAAAACCCTAGGTGCTGGAAACCCTCGATTTTCGGCAAAATTGTGTTGGAAGCTTGAGTTGTTTGGGTGTTGTCATTGATGTCAACCCCTTGTATGAAGAGAGCATTGGAATGATGCCGGTGTTGATGATGTCAATCCCTAGCATTGGAGTTGTTGGTATTGATGTCAACACAATGCTGGTGTTGTCATTGATGTCTTACTTTAGTATAGCTGCAAAAGTTATGGTTGGAGAGATAGTTGAATGTGCAATAGTTGGGTGTTTCATATGTTGCAGATGTATTGCAGAGATGTTAGTAGTGTTGTTGATGCAGTTGGTTCACTTGGTCTCCAAGTGCTTTTGAGAAAATTTAAATAAAAGAGAGTTTAGTGTGACATAGTGGTGTTCAGTGTTCTGCTCCACATTTCTTCATGGTTGAAGATATGCCTACGTGGTTTGGCTATGATGATTAGAGGTGTTCAATGGTTCTATATCCAAAGTTTCAGGTTTTGGATCGTATTGTTGTGAAAGATGTGTTTGATAATATGTCTGTGTCGTGAAATAAGGTGTCTGGAAGAAATGAGATTGTTATGCATTTCTCTGCAGTGAAGGTTCTTGTCTTGCGGATTTGGGAATGTGCTTATATTGTCTGTATCTACCCTCCCTTGAAGTTTTAGGTGCTATGGTGTTCCACAAAGTTGTTTGGTTGTTGGATGTCTGTGGCAGTGTGTCTGTTTGCATAGAATAAATGTGTTCTTAAGTTTGAGGTGGTTGCAGTAGTAGTGGCGAATATTTTGGTGATGTGGAGTATTTTGAGATGTTTTGGAATGTTGTTATGTGGTCTGCGAGATGTTTACGGACTTGGAGAGGCGTCCCTGTGGCCGCTTGTTAGTGTTAGTGCAGGTTTGGCCGATTTAGCGTGCTAGCACTAATTGCAGTGGATGATTGTTGTTTGTGGAAGTGTTAAGAAGCGTGTCAATGTAGTTTTGGGTCACAGTTAAGTTGTGACATGGTTTGCCTTCACTTCTTTACATCGTGGAAGTGTTTGGTGCCGACTTATTTTGTAATTGCATGTTTGAGGTGCATAGCCGACCTTGGAGAATGTTTTCAAGGTTGAGAATGGTATAGTGTTCCTCGAGCGTTGGGGACGCAGGAATGGGGGGACGTGTGTGACGCGCTTCGGGGACGAGGGGACAAAGGGCCTAAGTTTGGGGACGGTGGCGGCTGCGGCGGGGGGAGGGGGGGAGGTGGCGGGGTGGGGGTGTTGATATAGTTATACATATACTTATAGTACTTGAAAAACTAGTTTTGAAAAGATGTATAACGGTATAACAGTATAAGAATTACATTTCAAATGAAACTATAGGAAATTAGTAAAATTATAACATAGCAAAATTTGAAATACTAAATCTAAATACGAAAATATCTTGAATGCTAATTGCTAAATAAAATTTGACAAATGAAATTGTCAATTGCCAAATTGGAGATTTCTATTATATTGAAAATATGAATATGTGATGTCATATGAGATATCACAATGACACAAAGTCTATAAAGATGATTACATGATTCATCATTACGATGAGTAGCAAATGCCAAATAGTAAAACTAAATACAGATACTAATAGCAATAGCATTACAAAAGACAAAATGCCAAAATGTCAAAACTCAAAATGTAGTGAATGGAGGCCTCTAATCATCTGCAAACTCCTCATCACTGGAACTGCTGGACTCCACAAGGTCAAGATCCCTCAAGCTCACACCAACCAACCCTGCATCTGAAGTGGTAGGATCATCCTCATGAATCTGTGAAGGCTCCTCTAGGTCCACATCCCATCGTGCTGTTGGACTCTCCTTGTACCCAAGTGTCTTGCGGTCCATGAGACACAAAGCACTGTGTACAACCACAAGCTTCTTTGCTCTCTTAGAGGTAAGTCTATTCCTCTTAAGAGAGTGGATGAAGCTATATGTAGACCAGTTCCTCTCAACAACTGAAGAACAGGAAACCTGGGATAGCAGACGGATAGCTAGAGTGGTGGTCAAAGATTTCGGACCATGACAATTCCACCACAAAAGTGGGTCCTCCTGTGCCATAGATTCTATATCCATCTTTGCCGCATCTGAATAGCCTCTAAGAGTGGCAAATCTTCCCCACTTAGTGCGAATTGTGCCGGCATCTCTAGAATCATACATCTTCTCTATGCACCTAAAGAAACCCGCCTTCACCTCATCATCTTGAATCGGTGTCACTCTACCCGATCTAGCCTTGTACCACTTAGGATTCAAGGCAAGGCAGCCATATGCAAAGGAGTGTTCAACTTGTCCCATCTGTGCTGAATGATTGGCCGGATGTGCTCATTGTAGAATGCTAGAGAGGGGTCCTTCACTCGCACAGCATCTCTCATCTGGTCAAGCATAGAGTCGATGCACTCATACACCTCTCCGAGGTTAGGTGCATACCCATCCCCATATTTGAAAACCTGGAATACTAGAGAAATGATGGAGCCAATGTATTTCGCATCAGTCCAGAACACATCACTCTTCACTATCTCCTTCATTCACCCTTCTCCCCTGCGCTGTCTTGGCCTCGGCCCACATATTCCACTCATTAGTCATAACCATGAGTTGCAATGCCTCTTGCAACTCAGTCATTCTCTCCAAGAGAATGAAATATGATGCATATTGGGTCTCCACCGGTTTCAAGAACTCCTTCTTCGCGAAGGTCCAGAAGAGTGCATGGGAAGTGTGGTGGTTGCAGATAAACATCTGCGCATCTCTCGCATCGGTGACCACTCCTCTAATCCAATCAATCTTCCCCATGTCCTTGAGTGCATTGTTCATGGCATGCACACAACATGGGGTCCACGAAATATATCTATAGGCTGCCTCAATGAGTCTCCCTGCTGCTCTACACACATGGGCTGCATCTGTGACTACTTAGACCACATTTTGTGGCCCAACCTCCTCAACAGCGTCCCTGAGGACCTGAAACTGAAAATCAACAGCTTTGTGATGCCCTGCACAATCAACTGCTCTAAGGAAGTATGGGCCCTCTGCACATGTGACCATGATGTTAATGAGTGGATGACGGCTAATGTCCATCCACCCATCCATAACTATGCTGCACCCATATGCCACCCAACATGCTTTCATCTTCTCCATCAAAATATTGATCTTGGAATAACACTTATCCAAGATCGAGGTCCTCATTTTCGTCTCACCTGGTGGCACATATGATGTTCCTCCCTTCGCCACCATAGCCATTATCTCCCTATAATAAGGAGACCATGTAACATGAAATGGAATGCCACTGGCAAAGAAGAACTTGCTAATGGATTCATCTATCTGATCTCTTAGCTGCACATTAAACATATCAGCTATCCTTGCGGCTATCCCCCTAGCGGCACTAGAAGTGGAAGTAGATGGAGATCCAAACATCATTCCTCCCGTCTGCGAAGCATGATGAGAAGTATGTGGCGCATGATGGATGTGTTGAAGGGCTTCCCTAGCAGACAAAGTAGTAGGGACTGAAATATTTGTGTCCTTTGGAACGCCCCAAAGCTTGTTAAACTCCATTCTATACTTTATATTTTTAGGATCCTTCAAAAACTTACAAGCCTCCACACCTTTTCCTGTCCAAAAAAGAAAGTGTGCATTCACTCTAGTGATGCTACCAAACCATTCAATCCCACAAATGTTGCACTTCCACTTCTTTGTTCCCCCATCTGAATGTGATGTGCCTTGTTTTCTTGAAGCAAACTGTTTGAGAGGAGACTTAGGATCAAAAGCACCCCTAGCATACTTTGCCAACAACTCTGAAGGGCAACTTGTACTAGCTGGTGCACTCGCCATGGAACTAGATTGGGCCGCAGGATCAGCCCCATGGTCATCCCCCTCATTCTCAGGTTCAAAATCTGAATCATGTTCACTATGAGAATGGATTTCCATGTCATCCCCACTCATGTCTTGGGTGCTCATTGTGAAAGTGACACTGCATTTCACAAAATTAAAATAAAATCAGCCTAGTTTAACAAATTGAAATACAAATTTGAAATTTTAATTTTGAAAACAAAATTTACAATTTATAATTTAAATTTTTTATATTATTTAAAAATAAAAATAAAAATATTAAATGATAAAATTTGATGTTGAATCTTGAGGGCAAAATGATGAAGATGAATGAATCATTCATCATTTTTCCCTCAAGATTCAACATCAAATCTGATTTTGAGATGAATAAGAAAAAAAAGCAAGTTTAATATTAAAATTTTAAAATAAAAAATTTGATGTTGAATCTTGAGGGAAAAATGATGAATGATTCATTCATCTTCATCATTTTTCCCTCAAGATTCAACATCAAATCTGATATTTTGAGTCTTTGAGATGAATAAGAAAAATAAATAAATAAATAACTCAGAAAATAAAACAAAAACAAGAAATCTGAAAAAAACTTCAAAAACCCTACCATGTACTTGAAAAATCAAAATGCAATAGAATCCTCTTCCTCCTCTTCTTCTTGCTCCTCCTCGCTCCTATCACACTTGCAATCACTTTTTTCACTCCTTCAATCAGACTTCTTCACTATTTTTCCTCCTCTTCAGTTGGCTGCAAAAAAAATCAGTCTTTCAAAATGTGACTCAAATGATAAAATTAGATGGTTTTGTGTTGTTTTGGAGGAAGGGGTGGGGCCCACGCCAAATTAGGGTTACCCCAAAACATTAAAAAAAAATATATATTTTTAATTTTTAAGTTAAATTCGCCCATAGACGTGGGGCTCAACGAGAGACGACTAGGTGTCTCCCCGACTCCCGAGAAATGCCTAGGCATCTCCCAAGGAGACTTGGAGAGACATTCCCTCAAGGAGATTTGGGAGACGCCTACATGTCTCCCCTTGGGAGACCCCATTCTCCCACGTAGCATCTAAGTGGGCGGGCATGGTAGTGACGGTGGGAAACGCCACGCACTGCTTCCCCTATCCCAAAAACGCCTCAAATGTGGTCAAAAGGGGAACGTGTTTCCGTGGAACACTGGAATGGTATAAATACAAGGCGAGTTGTTGTGCGGATTAAGTAGAGAGTGTGTGTGATGCGAATGTGATCAAGTGATCAAGTGTGGTGATCTGAGTGTGAGCTTTAATGTTACGAATCCTAGATGCAGTGAGCAAAAGGTGTCTCATTTTAGTTTGTTGAATGAGTTGTTTCTGCTTCAGTGGAACTGTACCTTCGGCATAAAAGAGATGCATTGTTAGTAGTTCAAATTGGCAGTGAGCCACCCCTTTGTCTATCTTCTTTTTCTGAACAGTCAGTCCTTGGGCAATGAGCCCTCCGACAGTGAGCCTATTGTATTCGGTGTTGCTATTACTTTATATTGTGAGCTAATCCTCACCATGGTTTTTCCCTTCTTGGGTTTTCCACGTAAATTTGGTGTAAATATGTGTTTGATGTGTTTGCATTATTGTTTTATATGTTTACATTCTACTAATGCATGGTAAGAGTTTAAGGCCTAATAAAGATCTGAATGTTAATGAGGGTTTTGATGTTTTAATGAACAACTGATTCACCTTCCACCCCCCACAATCCTCCCCTCTCTCAGTTGTTCTGTGCATCTAACAAACAAAACTCAAAAAAAATGTAGCAAACCCTAGCCGTGGAGATGTAGGCCACAATTTAAAAAAAAAAAGGCCAAAAAACTTTGCAAAACCCATGAATTTGCTAGGCACAAAAATGCGTACAAAAACAAATAAAAAAGTCAACATTGAAGTGACGCCGTTGAAGGAACAAAAATCGCCGAAGGAGCAAACGTCACGTGGGAGAAAAACAACTAGTCACACAAAAGAAACCATGCGATTTGCAACTAGAAACCCGCGTCCTAAATCACGTCTAGAAGCTGCACGATTTAATGTAGTCGCAATTTAAAAAAACGATGTTGCAATTTTGCCTGCGCTTTGCAAAAAAAGGCTCGTGATTTGGCACAAAAAAGCTATGGTTTTCTTCAGAAGAAAATTGCGTTTTTCAGATAAGAACCAACCCGCAATTTTTACTGCAAATTAGCCCACGACCTTGCCCATAAAGAAGTCGCAAAAATAAGGAAAAAATACTCATGATTTTCTTTAGCAAGCCCACGATTTTTTTATTTTTAAAAAATAAAAAGAAACTTACCAAAAAAATTTCAAAAATTTTCGGGTAAAAACAGCCACAAATTTTTTTAGAAAAAATTGCCAGAAAACCTTTGATGCTAAAAAAAAAATCCTTGTGATTTTTAAGAGCTGAGATAATGTAATGACCCCATTTGAGAAAACCCTAATTTGTGCCCTAGATTCACAAGTATAATGTGGTTAGGGTTATATCTTTCCAATTAAATGCCTTAAGCTGGATAATCTTGGTTTAGATCTTGCAATCATGTTAGACAATATTGGAATACAATTTCATATGGTCAAGCATATGTAATTGAAGTTTTATCTATTTAAATCATGTAAATATCTAACTATTTCAAATAATGTAAACCACACAATATCTATAATACACATTGGAAGTTGGATCATAATGGGACTTGGATGAAGAGCATGATAGGTCCGCTCGAAGCTATCCACACCAAGCCCAAGAGTGGATATACCATCCCTCTTGGCCCTCAAGTGGCTCACAGTCATACCACACGGGGTGGTCTACTTGGCGGACAACTTGTATTTGCATTTCCTACTAATTCTGTCCTTGAGTGCAAATAATTAACTCAGATCTGCTCAATTGCCTTTTGTTTGATCCCTTATAATATTCTGCAATATTTGTTGCCTGAATAATGAATGTATTTCTGAAGATGATTGCTGATTTAATATTCAGAAGATATTAGTGTTTTTGCTGATGATTCGATGTCCTCTTTTCCTTTGAGATGTCTTTCATTTTATACCCTTAATCTTCTATGAAGAGTCATCTCCTCTTTAAAGGTCATGTCTTTTATTTAAGAACTAACTGTTGCCTTTTCTTTTTCCTGAATTTATCTCTTCTTAATCCCTGCCTTTTGGAGCATAGTAATCGCTGCTCTTAATTACACCCCTTTATATATTTAATTAATTTCTGTTTCACAATGGCGCTAGAATTAATGAAGGTCGGCTAGCATATTATATATTTTATTTTTGATCAGCTAGCACAAGGGTATGGGTTGGCCAGCAAATGCTGCTTATTATTATTTCAATGCTTGGGTTTTGTGCTGCGATCTGTAGATAGCGGGGGCATGACAGATAACCTTCAATTTTTATCAAAAAAAAATCAAACAAAAACATCTAAAATTTTTTCCAAAAATTTCTTAGGAAAAGCCACAAATTTTATTGCAAAAATTCACCAAGAATTAGTGCTCCACAGGGACCCGTCCCCTACCTTGGTACCCCCGTCCCCGTCCCCGTCCCAAAAACGTTTCGGGGACTTGGGGACTCCTCAGAAACTTCCCCCCGCTTTTGCATCTGACAGTGACACAAACTTGAGCTCCAATTTTGATACAAACCTACCAGTTGCATCTGCTGATTAGGGACAGCCATATATTTTCTATGTTTTTGTCATTTTATAGTTGAAACTTGAAGCCTTTGGGCATTTTGTTATAATTCTTATTTAATATGTATGCACATTGACGATAAAAACATTTGAATTTTGTTAATTTGTTTGTCAATTCCAAGGAAACATGGGGCTGCGTCCCCTACCCTTTTGCCCCCCGTACCCGTACTGAGGATGTCTCGGGGACGGGGGACGCCTAGGGACGGTTGGCAGCTGTCCCCAAAAAGTTCCCTTTTTTTCAAAATGTCCCCAATTGGCGGGGACGGCAAGGGGACAGCCCTTCATCCCCTGGATGGTTAGGGGAGGCCCAGGTGTCCCCTAACCGTCTCGGGGATAGCCAGCCGTCCCCTGTTTTCCAGCAAGTTTTTACAAAGAAAAAAAACTTTGAAATTAAAAATGCTTATTTTTTTATTGTTTCTAAGTGGACCCCACACCCTCCCAAGCCTAAATTGAAACATAAAACTTGCTTTCAAAGCCATTTGAGTTAATTTTTAAATTCCAAAAAAAAATTGCAGCTAAGAGGCAAGTGAGTAAGAGAAAAATTGGCAGTGACTCAGCCTCTGAGTCTGATTTTGATGCAATGTTGTCAAATGTCAAGTGGAGGCAGCCATGATACTTTCTATTACTATGGTTTGGACATTTGTGACTTTGTCATTTTGACATTTGTAGTGCAAACTTGTAGCCTTTGGGCATTTTATGTTTAAAATTTTATATCATATGCACATTAATTGTTTGACATGAATTATGGAAGCAATTAAGTAGTTGCAGTATTAATTTGTTCGACTCTAAAATGTATATGTCAATATGATTGGTGACTACATTTTCACCTTTATCAATGTTCATTGTTATGATTATCATTACTCATATGAATATTTGAAATTTCCCTATATTTTATATATATATATATATATAATAGCCGTCCCCCCATCCCCAAAAATCCCCTAAAAAAATGCCATCCTCGAAACATGTCCCGCCATTCCGCCGTCCCCATATACCGAAAACTTGGTGGAACATAGGTCAATTCCCATGTGAAATCTCAATTCAAGTCTAATGTTATGTATTAATCTTCTACAATGCATATGATGAATGCTTTATCAATGTTTTGATATGAATATTTGAAATTTCTCTATATTTTTAAAAACTTCCCTATTTTTTATACTCGTTCCCTATCATCCTCTAAAAAATGACCCAAAAGTACCCCTGTACCATAAACACGTCCCATCTTCCCCATCCTCGAAACTTGGGGGAGAATAGCAAAAAATGAGCCTATGCTTTGATACCATGAAATGGTAATTAATTGATCTATTTAACAAGGAGAAAAATACTCCTTATATAATAAGTTACAAGACATGTTTTTAAAAGGAAACAATCGTAAACTAAAGTGAACAAAAACAATAAACTGAAAGTTGCTAAAAACTAACTGAAGTAAACTAAGTTAACCAAAAGTAAACTAGCAACTAACTAACAACTATGATGACCATTAAATATTACAATAATACTTTAGTAGTTATAAACTAAGATTCCATGGAGAAAGGAAAGCTTCAAAAATGAGTAACTTGTAAAACAACCGAGAAATTCCTTAAATTTTTTTTTGACATCAGTATTAGAACTAGGTCTTAAACATATTTTATAATGTAAAATACAAGCCACAATAGGGAGACATGAATTTTGCATCATTAAGGAATAGAGATTAATAGCTCTAATAAGCCTATTTGAAGCCATTTGTCAAAAATCACAAGTTTCCCTATTCGTTTATGAGTTAACCACACAACCACTTAGCATCAGAGTTTAGCATCCCCTTATACAACAAAACTACACTTGGGACACGTGCATAATTGGATATTAAATTTATTGAAAATAAACAATGGTACAGTTCTGATTAATTATCGAGTTTCTCATTTTCATTTGAGGATAGTTGTAGAGTCCCTTGGTATATTGACGAATTTTTTTACAACTACTTAATATGACATATTACATTTGACAATTAAGTAAACATAAACTGAATTTGAACAATAAGATTTTCCGGGTATTTGATATGATAGAAGTTGATGGTCTTCAACAAACATTCATATGCAAGACTGAACGTATCACTGGTTTTGGCATTTCATGAACAGCAGTACAAAAAGGGCTGATAAATAAGGGTTCAATGAATGAAACAGACATGTAACACCATTCACTAAACCCCAGTTGACCTACACTCTTCATAGAATTACATTGCATCACATGGCACCATTAAGGAGGCTATGACAGCGGTTATTCCATTAATTTCTGAGCCTAGACAAGTCTGATCACAAGGTATATTGACCCAGATTTGAACAACAACCTTAATGGACTTAACAGAAATTTATATCAGCATGTTACAAGAGGTATGCGCCACGCCTAGCTCAGATACAGCATAAATAACACCATAGAGAACTCAGATAGCCATGACTACCCCAAACTCCCACAAACTGACACTCAGAGTTGAACAGCAAACAAAATAAGTTCTGAGTTTCCTTTTGACTACACTCAGAATTAGAAATGATGCTGAGAAAATGATTGCAATTTGAACAGCAGATGGACTTCAAGAATGATACTTGAACTAAAGTTATCCCAGTGTTGTATAGAAGTTATGAATGACCACTAAGTATTTAAAATGCAAGACATAACAGTTATGAGAGCCGTACTAGGAAGCCATTTATAGAAGGATATAACAGTAATCTTTCTGATCATAGAAATGTCTGATTTTTACATCATGTGCATAAGACTTCACACATACATTGCCCAGAAGTGGAGAGTAATTTTCCTACTAAACATTTCCAACATTTACCAAACAAAATACATTCAATGCTCAGACCTGTAAGTCATGGATAACCTGAATGCTTGCAGCAGATGATTCTGAATCTGGAATCCACCAATAATTGTCACGTCTAGCAGATACTCAGCTCTACCCACTCCAGAAACGCCATACAGAGGTCCAGACGTCCAAAGCAAGTTATAGGCACTTCTGAAATGCAAAGAAAAGGCAGCGACTGAACTCCAAAAACTCACGCCAGGCAGACATATACCAAAACGACCCCCATATGTGGTGGTATCCACCTCAGAAATATATTTATTGAAAGCGCCCAGATCAGAAATAGACTCTCCTTCCACAGAAACCCTTCAACTGGCCACAAAGAAAGTCGTTTCTCCTTGAATACTTCCCAAACTCGTTTTGATGGCTGAAGGAAAGACGTCCCATTCTGAACATCATACAGCTGCGCCACAACTGAAATGAAATTCGCCTTGCTTTGTAATCTCAATATTCACCATTTTTTCCCAACTAGGGCTGATGTCTCACAGCCGAAATGGGAGGTATAGGGTTTTTCTTACAAACCAGAAGAGCTTGTTCTTGTCTCCGTGAGAAAGATATGCATATTCAAAAGTGTCGAATGTTTCTCTCTTTTTCCCTTTTGTATTTTGCCACTCAAAAATATAGTGGCTTTTGAATATAGTTCTTTTCCTTTTTGAAATATTTACTTTAGTCACTTTTATAATCTTCATAAGGTCGCTTTAAAGTTATTTCACTAAGTCACCTTATAACTCCCAAGTCGTCCCCCTCCTTGACTTCTTTATAAAATTTACTTCAGCATTGTGAGTGGAAAAATAAAATAATAATAAAATATTATATTTTATTTTCTCATTAACATTATTCTTATTTTCCCACCCCAAATTATAAAGTGACTTTATAAAGCCATATTTTAAATATTTCACCAAAGTCACTTTATGATCATGTTTTATTAATTATTTAATATCACCTTTTAAATCAACTTGATACTTAGGCAATAATAAATAATTGAGTAAACAAACTCTCTTGTTGTGCCTTGAACTCATGGGGTTAGCATTCTGCGAGGCTGCTGCGAAGGGGACATTACAATAGTTCAGCTGCTTATCTTGAATAAACTGCTTTCACTAAGAATACCACATGTTGAAACAGTGCTTGATAACTGCTATATGTAAAGTCATTTTTGCGTGCCTAACTCTAATCTACCAAGGATATTCCCATTTTTCCATTCAATATACACTGTGCCAAATATAAATAGTCTAGGTTACCAAATCAGCTGTAAACCAGGTTGATTCTGGGAATGAAATGCCCTGGAATTGAATTCTTAAACAATGTGCCTGTGGATTTGGGCAGGGTAATGAACTGAGGGGATTCCATCTTTGATGCGGTGATTCCAGTGTATTTTCACTGCAATTCCAGAGGTAGGCATGGATTTTGATGGGTTTGTATTGACTTATTGACCACCAAAAACCCTAAACAACAACATTTCATTCATTTTGTGACTTTTACATGCCACAAGAACAAGGAAAGAGACATGAATGCAAAGGAGATAGTGATGAACAGGAATGAATGCCATCCTCTGCTGCTTGAATATAAGGTTTTGTTTCTTGAGACATACTCATTGATGCTTGGTCAACATAGTGAAGCTCAAACAGGCTTCTTGATTTTCAAGTGGAGAATGTCGCATAGAAAAATTGAAGTCAATATTTTATAAGTTATGTATAAATATTTGTATTTTATTCATGCATTATAATGTTTATAAATTTATAATTTGTTTATATTATAATATAAATATTTGTAGCTTATTCATACATTATAATATTTATATTATAGATTAATATTAGTATTATCATTAAGTTATATTTCAAAATGCATTTTTATTATTTATTTGTATATATTATTTCATAACATAAATTAATTTTAATTTATATTCATTTTAGTATATTAATATTATTTATTTATATTATATTATTTAAATATTATTATAAATTTATGATTTTTATATATTTTTTTTGTATGGATGTACCAGAGCATACCATTCCCTGTCCCACCCCTGAAAAAGAAATTAAAAAAAATTGCTGTATCAGCATACTGTACCCATATACCTGTACTTGAATGCAATTCCGATACGCATTTGGTAACTTCATAAATAGTATCAAGACTTTTTAAAGTTTTGGTGGTGTAAATAATTTTTTGGACTGTTCTATATTTTTGCCAAAAGAAGTTTCTAAAGTTAATGATCCCTTCATAGAGGACGAAAGGTGGGCTGTGTAAAATACATTTCTTGGTGCAAGAACCCTCTCATTGTTAGTTTTTGTAATGCACTTATTATAATATAAAGTTCTCTGTGTGCGAATATATTTTGTTTCATCAATTTGTATTGAGAGCCAAAGAAGTCTTAGCAAATTCCTGCTTATTTGTGGGAGGATATACAGACAAGAATTTAAAAATATACATTCTGATTAGTATGCTCTATTTTGCATTATATGTACAAAATTAATATAATGTTAGAATGGGAATTTCTCTTATTTCTTCCCCTGAACTTTTTGACAGAAAAATGTTTAGAGAGGATTATATGACAAGAGCTTGATAGCTTTTACCATAAATTACAATAAGTGAATTTAAAAAGGGAGGCTAACTTGAAATATCAATTTCTATACCAGGCTCCATGCCGGCCACAAGAGTTGACTGTGCAAGGTAAAGTTCTAGAAGTTGCCATCAAGGCTGGCGCTGAGAAGCTTATTCAACTTAAGGACACTTTAAATGAGTGGGATGGGAAAATTGGAGATGGAGACTGTGGGACTACAGTAAGAATCTGTAAACCTATATAAATTGCTTTCTTGTGTAGATTGTGAAGCCACATTAAGAATATATATTACTAACCAGTGCAGAGCACACATACACACATTTTCATAGCTTTAACTGTGGTTACTTACTGATTGAGGTCACTACAGATGTGTAAAGGAGCAAGCGCAATTCTCGAGGATATGAAAAAATTGTAAGCTCTCGTAATTTCCATCGTCTTATTGAGAATACAAAATGGCTATTGTGAGATTATTCTCAATTTTCATATACATTAATTGATTGAAAGAAAAAAATGGGTGTTCGACAATTTTGCTTTAGTGTGTGATGTAAAATGAAATTTATGTGGGTAGATTTATAATGTATTTAGTTATTGCAACTTGAGGAAGCATTTCACATTGTCATGAAATCTATGGTTAAGGCTCTTGAATGTTCATGGATGCCAGTTCCCTTGAGATCCTTGAATGTTATGAAACAGCTCAAGTTCTTAGTTCTCTTTGCTTTTGTTATATGATTATTTCTGACTGATTGTTTTACATGAGTATGTGCCATAGAATTCTAGCCATTTGAGTATATATAATGTTTTCAGCTATTTCAATCTAAGAAATAGTTCACTTTGTCTTGAAATCTATGTAATGCTGCTGAATGGTCAATGTGTGTCAGGTTCGTTGAGATTCCTGAATGTTATTGAACTGTACAAGTTATCCATTTTATTCGTTTTTGTTATTCTATGTTTTTTAGAGTCAGTTGCTTACTCACCATCATTTAATTTATATTATTAACTCAAAATGTAATCCACTGATAAATTAAATTTAGAGACAAATTACTATTATTCATGTAGATTTGAGCAAGATTAGAATTTTAAGAGAACTTAGGACAGTGTCGGGAAACTCCACAAAGAATAAGTAAATTATGTGTTAGGATTTTGTGAATTGATGTCTATATCAGAGGTGGATGCTAGTATTAGAGACTCTAGAATAAGCATTTTTTCATGATGAAAGGATAAGTATGAATTGACTTGCCTGGACACTATAATAAATATTCTTAATTTGCAATCTGCGACATACATTGAAATATTCAATTACTGACATGAGATGCTAATTTCAAACATGAAAGTTGATACGTGAAAAGAAAGCATAGAATGCAAAGTATGCAACTATAATTAGAATCAAAATTTCTCTTATGGCAAGACTGCACTAGTTGAATTTGAAGTGTCACTGCCATGTGATGGGCCTGAAATGGATTACTGTAAAAGGCCAATTCAGCCTGATAAATATTCTTTTACGGTGGTTGGTTAGAGTACATGATTTAGTTGTAGGGACCACCAAAACTGGGCCTGTACATTATTTGAGCTTTGATTTGAAGATTGCTACTTTTTATTGATTTAACCTAGTCAATTTTTGTATTAATGATAGTTTGGACACAGTGTTACAAAGATATCTGCTGTTCAAAAACAGCTACAGGAATGCAGATTACATAATCTATCACAGCATATACATAACTGCTGTTTGCTGCGGACTGTCAATGTTTGGACATAATGTTACAAAGATATCTGCTGTTAATAAACAGCTACAGGAATGCAGATTACATAATCTATCACAGCATATACATACCTGCTGTTTGCTGCGGACTGTGAATGTTTGTACAAAGTTGGCATATACAAAATTACAAAATTAAATAACAGTATTTGCATATTTACATATCAGCATGATATAAGCTGTAAGCTATGCTCCACGGGGACGTGTCCCCTGCCTTTTTTGGCTCGAACCCGTTCCGGGGATGGCCAGGAAATGTCCCGTAGCCGTCCCTTTTTAACGCAAAGTTTCCGAAATTTCCAGGGGACGTGTTTTGCAGATTCAGGGGACTTAGGGGATGGCTAGCAGTCCCCGGTACGGCCAGGATGTCCCTTGACCGTACCGGGTACGGCTAGCTGTCCACAGCGGCCTAGCCACATTTTGAACACTGTTTTTAAAAAAATGTGAGGTTTTTAAAAGCAAAAAAAGGCATGGGCGGGCCCACAAGGACTCGCCCCCTCCGTCCCCCACCCTCATGCCACTTAACTAAACCTAAGTCTATTATATGCCCTAAAATGAAAAAATGTATCTCATTTTTACATTTGCATTTTGAAGTTAAGGAGAGCAAAAGAAGAGCAACTGAGTGAAGGAGAGAATAGCAGGTTGAAGAGGAGCTTAGGGCATCATTTCCACCATATTAGAGGTATGTTTTTCATCTTTCTTTTGTATTTGCAATTTGTTTTTAATTTTTTCAAGTTTTTCAACACATAGGAAGGGCATATTTATTTTTTTATTTGAACTTGCAGCTTTTTGAAATCAGAAATTTTATAAAAACCAATCATGAGTAGTAGTGATAGTGATAGTGAAGATGTTGAAATTCAAATGCAAGAAAGAAGTAGAACTCAAAGAAGTGGACCTAGAAGTATGGCAAACATTGAGGCAAGTTCAAACCTATTTGAATGTCCATCTAACCTCAAAAAATTTGTAAAAGGCCCATTTAACCCCAAAAAGCCTCTACTACAATTTGCAACAACAGTTGATAAAGATAAGAAAAAATATTCGGGGGGTAGTAGAGTATGGGAGTGTCATTTGTGTGGCATACAATATAGGGGCAGTTATACAAGAGTTTATTGCCATCTTTTGTGGATAGGTGGTCAAGTGGTGAAAGGTTGTAGAAAAATAACCCAAGCTAAAAAAATTGAGGCAAGTAGATTGCATATGGAAGGGGAGGCATTAGGTAAAGGGGTTTCGATGGAGAGTTTGCAGCCTAGTGTGGGAATGCTTACAGGATTAGTGGATGTTGCTTCTCATGTGGGGGAGGGTTCTACTAGGGGAAAGAAGAGAAGTATGAATGTTGCAAATATGTTTAATATTACAGTACGAGATGGGGCTGATTCCTCTATTGCTAAGTTTTTTTATGCTAATGCCATACCATTTCATGTCTCACATTCACCATATTTTAAACAAATGTGCAAAGATATTATAGTTGCTAGTCCCTCATATGTTCCACTTGGAAAAACTGAGCTACACCCCACCCTTCTTGATAGAGAGTACTCCAAGGTGAGTGTTTTGATGGAGGATATGAGACAAACATGGATGAGAGATGGCTGCTCCATAATCATGGATGGGTGGACCGATATCAAACGTTAGCCACTTATCAATCTTATTGTCACTAGTTCAATAGGCTCTTATTTTCTTAGAGCTATAGATTGTTCGAGCAAAAGGAAGGATGCAACCTACCAATTTCAGATTTTGAGAGATGCTATAGAGGAGGTTGGAGCCTCTAATGTTGTGCAGGTAGTGACCGATTCAACCCGTGTGTGTAAATTAGCTGGATTGATGGTGGAGAGTGCTTATAAGCAGATTTTTCGGAGCCCTTGTTGTGTGCATGCATTGAACAATACCTTGAAGGACATTGGGAAGATAGATTGGGTGAAGGCAATGGTTGCAAAGGCTAGAGATGTGCAAATGTTCATTTGCAACCATCACACTTCACTTGCTTTATTTAGAATGTTTTTGAAGAAGGAATTCCTCAAGCCTGTGGAGACTAGATATGCCAACTACTTCATTTTATTGGAGAGGATGATTGAGGTCCAAGAGGCTCTACAATTAATGGTGGTCAATGTAGAGTGGGGTAGATGGCATGAATCAAGCACACTGGAGGGAAGAATTGTGAAACAAAAAATCCTTGATAATGACTGGTGCTCCACAATGAGGTAAGAAAATTGGCATTGCTGATTTAATTATTTATTTCTTAATCTTAAAATGTTAATCACTTAATTTAATTCTATGTTTGTAACTTGTGAAACATGTCCATTCTTTTTTATGATTTTAATTTTTGTTAACTTGTTTGCACTTGCAGATATGTTTGCTCCTTCATCTAGCCTATTGTGCAAGTGATTAGATATGCTGATGCTAGCTCTCCTAGCCTTGGAGAGATTTATGAGACCTTTGATAGCATGCTTGGACAAATCAAGCAAGCAATTCATAGCAGGGACCCTACTTTGGGATTTTATGAGGAGCATCTTAGGCCCATTGTGACGCGACGATGGGACATTATGAACACCCCGCTTCATATGGCAGCCTATGCTTTCAATGCCAAATGGTATGCATCGAGATCTGGGAGAGTGCCTCCATCTCATGATGAAGAGGTGAAAGAAGGCTTCATGAGGGCCCTTACAAAATTGTATTCTTCAGAGGAATCTACTATACTTTGCACACAGTGGCTTGCATTTTCCAATCTTCATGGTCCAACCTTCGGCAAACTAGAGGCGAGGTTGGATAGAGCAACATTCGCTCAAACCGACCCTATTGGATGGTGGACGTGGCATGGGAAGGATGCATCAGAGTTGATAGTACTTGCCATTCGTCTTCTTTCACAGGTTGCTAGTTCCTCTACTGTAGAGAGTAATCGGTCCACATATAGCTTCATCCAATTAGTCAAGAGGAACAACCTTACCTCTAGACGATTGGAGAAGTTGGTGGCTATACACAGTGCTTTGCGGCTACAGGATTGCCAGTCTAGTGAGTATCGTCAAACTCCGGCCTTACGTTGGGATGTTAATCCCAAAGATGCTATGTAGATTGAGGAGGATGCACAGGAGGAATTGGTTGGGGTTCCATTGGTTGAGGTAGACCCGTCTATTGACATGGACATTGACAATGACTTAGACTTGAGCTCCGACGGCGAGGGCAATGTTGATTTAGACCTATCATCTGCTAATTAGGGACAGCCATATATTTTCTTAGTTATATGTTTATCATGTCATTTCATAGTTGAGACTTGGAGCCTTTGGGAATTTTTGTTATAATTATCAAACTCTTATATGATATGTATGCACATTGATAATGAAAAGCATTTGAATTTTGTTAATTTGTTTGTTGATTCTCATGTGAAATCTCAATTCAAGTCTAATGATATGTATTAAGCTTATACAATGTCTATGATGAATGCTTTATCAATGTTAGGAAATGAACATTTGAAATTTCTCTATATTTTTGAAAATTTCCCTATTTTTTTATTAGTCGTCCCTTGCTGTCCCCTAAAAAATGGCCCAAAAGTACCCTTGTACCAAAAAATTGTCTCGCTGAACCCTACTGTCCCTGTCCTCGAAACCTCGTGGGGCATAGGTTGTAAGCCTTTAGTTTATGTATTCTTGCTTTGGTAGCAATCACCTATATGTTCCAACCTGATTCCTTTGAGTCTCCTTCCTCTTTTTGTTCTTCCCATCTGCAGCGTCATTGAAGGTCCTTTGAAATTCTTTTAGAGCATCTAGGAAGGTTGTTGTGTCCTCATGATTATGGCGTCAGGCATGGCCATATTTGGTCATAGATATTTCCATTGCGCTAGTCACTTGCATAGCAACATTAAGTAGTGTGAGTCTTTTGGAAGACTCAGTAAGTGCCCTCCTACACCAATTAAACTTCTCGTTTCTTGCCTTTCAAATGTGCCAAAGAATTTGAGAAGATAAACAGTGCCAAAAAAAGTTACTGCCTGTAATGTCGTAAAATTGCACCCTTTGCAATTTCACATACATTCTTGTACCTGCTTTAGTGTCCGCTCCCTTAGCATTTGTGTAGGCTCATTTTAGCCACATGCATCAACCTTTTTCCCCTCTCAGGATGCTCAACTCCCCTTTTTAGCAGCGACCTTCGCGCATCAACTTTGCATCAAACCTTGTGTGTTTTCTGTTCTCGTTGTTTTATAGCGTGACGTGTCTGGACACTAGCGTGTCGTGCGGACGTCTGCGGGCCGCGCTAGCATCCTGCGATGTTTCAACGTTCAAATGACCACCTCTGAGCATGTTTGCCACGTATCACCTCCTTTGGTTGGTGGTAACGGCTCAAGATGCCTTGTAATCGCCGGGGAAGCTTCTTTTTGCTTCGTTTCTCTCCTTAAATGCTATCTTTTCAATTCTATTGCTTCTTCCAAGTGCTTCTAGCTTCACTCTAGCTTCATTCCAACTCCTAGCTTCCTCTTCCACTCCTTGGCACCACCCTTTGTAGCACTCTCAAGCTTTCACAAGCTCATTACAACAACACTCTTGGCTCTTGCAGCTCTATTGCTCTCTCCATTTGGCTTCCTTAAGCCTTGTAGCTTCATCTCCCTTATCTCATGCTTGTGAGCATCCTGGGATTCCATATCCTCTATCTACTGCATCTATACTTCGTGATACAGGTTCTCCTCCTTGAGCGGGGTTGCTTTTATCACCTACATTTTGTGATATGGGTTCTCCTCCTCGAGCGGGGTTTGCTTTTATCACATCACATTTGCTTACTCCTCACTCTCTATCTTTTGGATGTCCGTGGAGGTGGGAACACCAAAACGGGGGTTTGACTGAGGCAAACCCCTATACAGCCCCAACACTTTCTCCAGATCTTATGCATGCAGGTATTGAAGATGTTCACGTACTGGAGGCTTCATCACTTGCGTGGTTGTGAGAATTTCCTTTCTTTCTTCTCCTCATCTTTATCATTTCTATTTCACTTTATTTCAGTTCTATTACATTCTGCTACTTCATCGCATTTTGTCAATTCTTAGCAATCAGATTGCTAGCAGTCATTCTACTATTTTATGTGATAGACTCGCTTTTTGGTCCGTACGGATGCCAACACTCTAGAGAGATGCCAGCGCGTTGCGCTGTCGTCCCAGACCTGCGCTGACGTCCTTTTGTTGAGAGCTTGTCAGTTTATCCAGAAAATCTCTGTGACCTGCTCTTTTGGATTCTAGAACTCTCGCATTGTTCCTTGAAGTAGATTAGGGCAATGCACCCCATGAGGCTCTCTGAATGAAGAGAACTCGTGAGTAGCGAATCCCCCTTATCTACAGTTCCCTTATCAAGTTTTTTTTCAATTTCAATTAACACTTCTTTCCAATTGACTTTACCATTTTCGTTCCAAATTAGCTGGTTATTACAAAACAATTTCCATATTTCATTAGCATAGAAGCATTTAAAGAAAATATGCTTAACAGATTTTGGAACTCTACAAATATTGCATATATCTATATCATTATTATTCATTTTGTAAGGAACTTTTTGAGGTAGTATCAACCATCTAAAGCACGCCTTTTGGCCTCAATAACATCAGACTAGAAAAAAATGAAAATTCTTTGCCAGTCCTTGCCCTTAAGATCCACTTTCCAAGATTTGTTTAGATGCTTAGTTAAGGAATCAAAGTTGTTTAGATCCTTATAGATTATTTTAGATTTTAGTTCAGATAGATTAATGCAACCATGCCAAGTGCATTCTTGGAGTAGTTCAGAATTAGTTTTACAATTATTAGGAAATTGGATGCCTTTGCAAGCCTCTTTTAGGATAGAATATGTTCTCCGACTTGATTGAGGAAGGACATAGTCCTCTCTCAGAGAATCCCAATCTTTTAGTTGATCATATTTCAAGATGTTTTCAAATGTTTGGATTCCAGATTGAGCCCATTTTTTTGCAGAGCAGCCTTGAAGAAGAGCAAGTGTCTTGCCATTGTGTTCCAAGTTCCACCATATGGATCTACTGCGGTGGATTAGATAACCATTGTTTTGCATGAATTGGGGGTTTTTAACATTACTTTTGATTGATTCCTAGGCCTTCCATATGCTTTTAAACACCATAGATCTAACAGGTGCTATTGGGTGCTTGGATAGGAGTAGATCATTGAAAGGAAGCATTTTCCATGCTTTTGCTTGCTTAGGAACAACATGTTGAATGCTATTTCTCACTAGAACTTTCCAAGGCTCATCACCTTGAAGAGCCTTTGTAATCCATTTGGCAACTAGAGCAATGCCATACTTTTAAAGATCTTTTAAACCAATTCTCCCCTCTATCTTTTCCGGGCAGCACCATTCCCTCTAGACAGAGTGCTTTTTCTCTTTCCCTTTCCCATTTGACCATAGAAATTTTTTAATCTTTTTTTGAATCTCATTGATTTGGTAGCTATTGAAGAACCATACAGAGGCAAAGTAAACAATGTAGGCGGACATGATTCTTTGACACACTTGTATTCTACCAACAATAGATAGGTCCTGCCTGTTCTAGTTGTCCATCTTCTTTTCAATTTTTGCTTTAACCCATAACAACATCTCCTTGAGATTGGGGCTAACAGCAAAGGGGATTCCCAAGTACCTGACTTGTTTGTGGGGTCCTCCGCAGTAGAAGTCAAACTTTTTAAGCTATTCTAGGGGGGACTCGACCCATCCTACTATGATGGATTTTGCATTTGAGACCCTTGCCCTCGAGGCTTTACAAAAAAAATTAAGTTTCTGCATTAGATTGTCTATGTTTCTTTCTTCCAAATGCACAAAGATGGCTGTATCATCAGCAAATTGTATATTGAGAAGGTCCTTATGGTTTGGGAGCATTAGGCGCTTGACCCTGGGGGAGATGCAAGATTCTCTCAATAGGTAGTGCAATGCATCAGATGCAATAACAAATAAGGCCAGAGCCAAGGGGCACACTTGCTTGATAGATCTTTCGAGTTTGAATGCTTTTGAAAGGGCTCCATTGACCTCCACTTGTGCTGTAGCATCTTTCAAAAGTGTGTCCACCATCTTATAGAAGGCATTGGGGAAACCAAAAGCCTCTAGAGTTGTTTTTAGGAATGCCCATTCCACCCTCTCATATGGCTTCTCAAAGTCCAATAAAAGCATGGTTGAGTCTTGCATGGAGTGCCTTGCCCACTCCATAGCTTCCCAACTCGTTATTAGATTCTTCAAGATGTACCTACCTTTGATAAATCCAGTTTGTGTACTGTTAATGAATTTGGGCAAGATATTGGTTAATCTCATAGCTATTATTTTAGCTAGAAGCTTGTAGGACACATTTAGAAGTGATTGGCCTCCAGTTCTTTATGGCAGTTTTATCCCCTTCTTTGGGCAACAACTTTATGAGGCCCTTATTAATGTTCTTCCCCAACGACCCTATATCAAGTGCTTTTGAGTACACTTGGTATAATTCATCACAAATCTAATCACGAAAGTCTTGTAGAACTCAACAGGTAATCCATCTGAGCTAGGGGATTTATCATTACTCATGGAATTAATGGCTTTCATGATTTCCTCTTTGGATATTCCTTCAACCAATCTGATTTCATCTTCCTTGGAGATTTTTTTGGGGATCAATTGCTTAATGAAGGCCTTGGCCTTATGGCATTCATTGTTGTTGCCTTCGGAAGTAAACAAGTTCTTGTAGAACAAAAATAACTTTTTTTAAGGATTTCTTCCTAATTTGAGTGGAGAGAGCCATCATGCCAGATCCGATCAATTTGTTCCCTTATCCCCTTGTCTTTAATGTATCTAAAGAAGAATTTTGTGCCCTGTCACCACTGCTCAACCAGTTTAGTTTGGCCTTGATTTTTAAACCTTGAATCTTGTTTGCCTGAAGCCTTCTCACAGAGTTTTTGGCCAGATTTAGCTCTTCACAGAGCTTCTCATTTAATGGCTCCTTTTGTAATTCAGCTTCAACCCTTATCAACTCTTCTTGGAGGTTGTTTTCCAACTTCTTGCTATCCATAGCCCCCTTTTGGCCTATGGTTTGAAAAAGGATCTTTCATCCACTTACATTATGTTCCCATCTTTCAATTGCATTTAGGTCCTTCAACATCCACTTATTAATTTCTTTTAGGGCAATTATGGCTGCCTTACAATCACTGTCATTTAGCAGATTTGTGATAAGGATAAAATTTTCCCCTTTTTTCCTCTCATTTTTCCTTCCATTATTGAGGATTGTGGTGGCTTTTATTGGATGGTGATCCGAGAGTGTATATGGGTACACTATTACTTTGCCCCCATCACTTAAGGGGGCAAAATTGAAGAAGTCCCAGTTGGCATAGAACCTATCTAGCCTGTAGTAAATTCTTCTCCCACCTCTTTGTGCATTGCACTAGGTGTACTAAATGCAATTATTGCTGTTTTTCATCCCCTCCAAGGGGTCAAAGAGATTCAATTTGGATTTCAATCTTAACCAAAAGTGCTTTTCATTACCCATCCCCTCCATGTCAAGTCCTCGTTCCTTATCCTCCCCGTTCTCTATCATATTGAAATCACCCCCATGACCCAAGGGATGTTAGGAAGATTAAGTAGCCATTTACAAAGATCAATCCTTCCTTTGTATTCATTGGATGCATAGATTGAGTAAATGCCAAATCTAGCATCCCCTTTCTCAATGGTAGCTCAGACAACTCTGTTGCAGGTGAAGGTAGTAGAGTCGGTTACATGTTGAGACTAGTTATTAGCCATAAGAATGGCAGTCCCTCCCTTTCCTTTTTCATGCCTGGTAGCTAGATGGGAAGAATTGTTCCATATAAATCTCAGATTAGTTTCAAGAGTGAAACTTGTTGCCTTTACCTCTTGCAGAAGGACAAAGTCTTTGTTCTTTTCTAGGTTGAGAAACCTCCTTACAATGTACTTTCTGTTTGGGAACTCCAATCCCCTTACATTCCATGAGGTGAGGTTAAGATTCATTATTATCAGTGTTGGTGAGAGGCTCTTTATCATTCTTGAAAAGCTCAAAGTATTTAGGAGCTTTTTCCTTAGTTTCCATTCTTTTTGGAGTAGGCATGGGGAGAACAACACTTGTCTTTTTTCTTTTGCTTTTGCTAATATTAAGACTGCCTCTGTTAAGACTTATGCTCATCGCATTTTCCTACCTCTCCTCTTGGGTTTTGGGGGAGTAGGACAAGGTATATGGTTCCTTTCATTGGTTTCCTCCTTTTCCAAGCATCCAATAGGGTCAGCTGGCTCAATGGTGTTGTAGATTCCCTCAGAAAGTTCTTTTCCTTTTCCACTATTTTCTACATCCTACTTATTTATCATTTTTGTTATTGTGTCAAGATTTTCTTTTAGTAGTTAGTAGCTGGAGCCTGGGCCTTATTGTCCCCTTGGTTAGCTGAGGAGTCCAAATCATTCTCATTTCCTATAGCCGTAGTATTTTCCTTATTACTTACATTCTTTTTATTTAACATTGCCTCTTGTTTAGGTGAAGAGAGAACATTAGTTTTGTTATACTTGCTCATAGTACTTTGCATAGTCTTTGCACTATTTATATTTACCCTCCTCGCAATACTGACATTTGTGTCAGAATTTAATATTGAAATGTCACCATTTATCGTGTTCTCATTACCTCCTATCAGCTTGTTAGGAATCGCCAAGCTGTTAGGAGTCAACTAGTTAGAGTCTTCCTGAAGCATTTCACTTTTTTTTTTATCACTCATAGTTAGGATTGCAGAAAACCATTTGACTGCTAGTACCTAGGGGGTTACTAACACTTTGATTTCTACATTCTAGTTCAAAGATAATTGTTTTTACCATGGAGGAACTCTTACATAATTCCTTTGTAGACTCCTTTATTGGTGGAGTCGGGTTGGGATTATGACTACTAGGGCTAAGACTGCCATTAACCCCTTTTATATTGATTTCAATTTTCTCACAGTCCTCGAGGGAGCTGTTCTTATTTTTGTTTTCACGACCATGTTTTTTGTCCATTTCAATATTTTTTTCTGATTTTTTGCATCACATTTTGTTGTGCATTTCTTTTTTCAAAAGTTGGTTTAATTATATTTCCAAATGCAAAATCTTGTTTAGCAGCAATGTTTTTATCAACTGAGTTTAAATTATTCTTAGAATTCACATTGTTTGATATGAGAGGGTCAAATGAATTGGTTGTGGTAATTCTAGTATGATCTCCGGAGGAGGAGATACTTTTTTATGCGACCCCACTGGGGATACAATTGTAGATTTTTTATAGTTCTTCGGGGGGCTACTTTCACTCCCCCCACTTTAGTCAAGGGAATCGTCAAATATTAGGTCTGACTCTAGTTTCCCAGTGTCTTTTATCGGGGGGATGTGTCTACCATTTGCAACAGAATTACCTTGGCTATTGGTGCTCAAGATTGTTTCTCTCCCTTCATGGTCAGGGCTGCCTCCTTCATCATTCTTTGGATCAATTTCTGCTTCCACATCTGCTTTATGCAAGGGTCTAATAGGGTTTTTGCGGAGGATGGGGCGATTCCTACAAATGTGCCCCTCCCTTCGCCAAAGGTAAGGGCAGTAAATTTGGTGTACGGAGGCACCAACCTGTGTGGGGGAGGGCCCTTCCTCCCCCAGCATCGCTAGCAGCCCGAAACCCTAGAAGCACACTTGCATTGCCTGCCTACATTGTTCTCCAGAGCCTTCGATCCTTTTTTGACCTAGTCAATTTCCTTTTTCTTTGTAAAATTTTAACTATTAATTTTATTTTTCTGTCCAATTATTCAAGGGCTACTTCAAAGGGTTCAGTGCATAAGACTTGTAGAAAGTGCTTATGTAGATTTAAATTAGAAAGACAAAAACCTTGTTTATGCTAATTAGCTACCAATCATATTTCTTGTTGTGGAAAGTTGTTCTTTGGCATACTACATATGCAATATCCTCACTTGCTTAATTTGAAGCCATTGTTTTGATTTGCATAACTTGTACATATGCTATTCTCTATATTTGTTCTGTGTTGTATTTTATAGCTTATGGGAAACTAAATTTGCAATTTCAACCTTCTTTTGTTCAATTGTTTGGACCTTTTGTTTTTAATGGTTGAGATATGGAAAATTCCTTAGTGTTGTTTCTATGCAATATCCTCACTTGCTTAATTTGAAGCCATTGTTTTGATTTGCATAACTTGTACATATGCTATTCTCTATATTTGTTCTGTGTTGTATTTTATAGCTTATGGGAAACTAAATTTGCAATTTCAACCTTCTTTTGTTCAATTGTTTGGACCTTTTGTTTTTAATGGTTGAGATATGGAAAATTCCTTAGTGTTGTTTCTATGCATGTGACTAGTAAATACAAATTGAAGCCATTACTAGACTATCATGTGTTTAGGTTATATTAATAGAGAAAGCTACTGTTAAGATAGGAAAAGTCCATTTCACGAGGATCTATACAAGGAAGAAAGGTCTTTTATGTGAACACCTCATGGATTCAATATAAGGTGGTCATCTTGTTCCACCATTCATTTCTAAATCTTTGCATGTATTTGAATTATTTTTAGACAGGCCTTGCTCCTTAGCTAATATTATGCCTCATATATTTTGTATCATGGAGTCAATGTTGTCATATATGCTGTCTGAATATGGCTGATTTGTATTAGTGAATCTTGCCATGTTCATGAAGGCTTTAGTGAAACTCAACGCATACTCGCACAATCCTACCAGTTATCACTCAAGACTCATGCTTTGATCTTTTGGGCCTTATTTATATTAACTTACCATGATACACTCCAAATGTTGATTATTATTGAGAATTCTAAAGGTCTTGTTTGGGACCAATACACCACATAAGATCGATGACATGGAAAACGTTGCAAGCATGGGACAACTCCTTAATTTTTGGATTCACGATATAATAATCAACAAAAGGACAATGCATAAGGCACATAACAGTCAACTCATATGCATAAACAACAATCATAATTTTTGGAATTGTAGCTTCTTATATTAATGCTCATAGGTTCATTGATCATTACATACAATACATCACCTTTGGAAACATGCTCGGAGGCTCCCCTGTATAACTATGAGAAGATTATGTTAGGTTCACAAACTCATTTGTAGAAAATTTTATCTAAACTAATACGAGGCACACATGACACCATTTATAACCAAAATTACCAACTCACAATGATGTTTTTCCTTAAAAAACAATAATTTAAAATTATAGATTGGTTGAGGAGAGAGTGATGGACCTCTAAATTTAGTGATTTGAATTCTTGCATCGGTGGTTGGCCTCTACTACCTAGGTGAAGTGTACATGATCAATGAAGTCTACTTTGCAATATTGCACTTTGTAGCTCTAGGTAGGTGAATTCCTTTGTTGTGCATCACATAGCATAGAAGATGTCTAGCCTTTAATGTTGGATTGGTAATTGCAATGGATTTTGAATTTGAGATGTGATAGAGCCTCGTGAGCCACACCAAAATTGCTCAAGAGCTGTAGAATAGCTTGTGGATGTTGTAGAGGAGTTGTGGATGTGAAAACTATGCTTCCATGGAGAATCATTGAGGAGATTTGCAATGGAATGATTGTGCATCTCATGAACCGTTGGATGAACTTTGTGGTGGCAGATTGAACTACGTGCTATCCTCAATAGAGATTATCACTTTACTTTTCAAGAACTCTTGGGAGGAAGCTACATGGTGTTAGTTATAACACAACTAATAGGTTAAAACTATTGGGATGAGAGGGGCCTGCCAATGTATATTATATTGTTCCCTTGATGAAAAGGAAATCAACAGTTGATGTGGACCAATAGGGCTTCATGAATAAATCTCCATTTACAATAGCGGAAAGCCTCACAAGTCGTTAGACCTTCATCTCTCTTGGTGCATTTGATGGTGCATGTGTGGTGACACTAAGAACATTTTCTAGGCTACATTGAACACAACAAAAATTCTATAATATATTTGTGTCTACATGTTTTTAAGTAAACACATTATTAGGAATGGAAATGCAATGTAACACTAGGCTAACATTACTTATTGAAAAAACTATCAAGATATCAAAAACAATAATATACCACTAAGAAAAAAACAGAACTTTCCTTGTATAGGGATTTCCCTTATTGCAAACTCCTTCATTTTCCTAGCACCTATGTAACATTCCTTCGAGTTTAGGAAATTAGGAATAGTGAGAACATGATATTTGGGCATAGTCAAACCTGCAGTCTTGAGCATCAAGTAGAAATGGGATGTTGGTTGAGTGACGAATGAAAGGCAAGAATTGAGATTTGATTTTGTTTTGAATGTTACTATTGAGTTAATAGTCACTTTATACTATATAAAATTAGTTCAGGTTTGACTTTATTATTTAGAAAGTATGTGATTTGGTTTTAGTTTGCGGTGGTATTGCTTGGGTTCACCTAGGGTACTGCCCCCAGCCCGTGGGTCTGCACAAAAGGAAGGTGTATTTAACTGTGTTACGAGGTTCATGGGGTATCCTAGCCATTCTTGGACCCGGTTCATACTTGGTGGGCAGTACATATTCCATTTGGGAACAGCCAGGGTGTAGCCCTTGGCCTGTGGGCCTGCCTTGAGTATGTCCAATGTATGGCTTATGGCCTGTGTCCAACTGGGTATGCCAAAAGTACCCAAAAAACCCAGCAATAAAATTAAATACATCTTCCTATGCCCTCTGCCATGCATACTAATATCATCAACTTTGTTCTATTAGGCCTAATCACTGGATAATTTATTAATTTGTGCAAAATTGGCAGGATTTTTGCGTCTTAAGTACAATTGTAAATGTGATTGTTTTGCATGCACGATCATTAAGAAATTGGTCTGATATGGGAACGATATCATTAATTTTTTGAGCAATCAAACAATGGGGTTTTGGCTTTTTCAACTTGGTAATTGATTTTTGTAATGGATGTTTTTGCAGCTATCCTTTAAATGATGCAACCAAGACTGTAAATGAAATTGGAGCCACTCTTAGAAGAGTTATGGGTGGCACTAGTGGTGTACTGTATGCTAGCCTTTACCTTCACTGGTTTTTTTCCTTAATGCTGCCTTCATTTTGTCAATATAATCTAAACTTCATTTTCTTGAATAGCAATTTCAAGTGATTCAAGCTTTCTTTGAGGTGGGCATTTTTCTGTAGTACATTGGTAAGATTGTACTATTACATTTGATCACAGATACGATATATTTTGCAAAGCTGCATATGCCAAGTTGAAGGAAAGCACTACATCAAGTATCCCTGCCACACAATGTGAGAAGCAAAATATCCAATCTTTTTGATAATTTTATCTCTGCAAAAGGCTTGCTTCATGTACATTTTTATTTCCTCAGTGAATTTTCTAAATTAGGAAAAGTTATATGTTACCAGGGGCTGCTGCGTTAGATGCTGCAGTAGCTGCTGTGAGTAAGTATGGTGGTGCTGTAGCAGGCTATCGAACAATGTTAGATGCTCTATTTCCTGCATCCCTCACATTGCAAGAGGTACCTGAATATTACTGGGATGTCTTATACTGTTGTTTTACCTTCTCTTTTGTTTCCAGAAGCTAAGCCAATCTATTGCTGTATCATGGTCCTTTAGAGGCTAGCTGCAGGGGATGATCCATTGACTGCTTTCCTTGTTTCATCTGAGGCTGCTTCAGCTGGTGCTGAGTCCACAAAGAATATGGAAGCTCAGGTATGCAGATCTATTGAATTTGGTCTGTTAAATGTAATTTATGTCTCTATGATATGCTGATTTTAATTTTAATTATAGAAACACATGCTGCTTTAAGGCTTTCCATTTGGTTTCTGGTACAGGTATGCAGCTAATATACTTAGTCCATCTTATAATGTATAACAAATTTAGCAGACAAATGCCGAACATATGTAGAAATATTACTTTTCACAGGAATCCAATTAGTGGTTTAATTTTAAGGTAATGTACTATGTTGAAATTGTTGCATGTAAATTAACTAATGAATAATAGCACAAAGGACAAAAATATCTTTGATACAGAACAAAGAAATAGATTGTGCTAATAAAGTACAAAGAGAGAAAACATGTTAAACAGAAAAAGCAGCATCTAGAACAAATATTATGTGAGAAAGTGGTATATAGAAAACAATCAAACACAAAAGGTTTATTGACCCTAGCAATCAATAAAACAATGAAACAAATAATAGAGTGTCAATTTAAAATATGACAGCTAATATACTTAGTCCATCTTATAGCGTTTAACAAATTTAGCAGACAAATGCCGAACATGTGTAGAAATATTACTTTTCACAGGAATCCAATTAATGGTTTAATTTTAAGGTAATGGCGGTTAGTCTACTATGTTGAATTTGTTGCTGTAAATTAACTAATGAATAGTAGCACAAAGGACAAAAATATACTTAGTCCAATTAATGGCGGTTAGTCTACAGGTATGCAGCTAATATACTTAGTCCATCTTATAATGTTTAACAAACTTAGCAGACAAATGCCGAACATATGTAGAAATATTACTTTCAACAGGAATCCAATTAGTGGTTTAATTTTAAGGTAATGGCGGTGAGTCTACTATGTTGAAATTGTTGCATGTAAATTAACTAATGAATAATAGCACAAAGGACAAAATTATCTTTAATACAGAACAAAGAAATAGATTGTGCTAATGAAGTACAAAGAGAGAAAACATGTTAATAACAGAAAAAGCAGCATCTAGAACAAATATTATGTGAGAAAGTGGTATATAGAAAACAATCAAACACAAAAGGTTTATTGACCCTAGTAATCAATAAAACAATGAAACAAATAATAGAGTGTCAACTTTAAATATGATTGCATTTCAAAACTGATAAATAATAGAAAGAGGGGAGAGACCTTGTAATCCTCATTTACCAGAGAAAATAGCTGCATCACAATCCACTAAACGATTATAAAGAATGCTTGCTAAGAAGAAACTAGAGAGGATGAGGACAAACACTACCATAACAACAACCATTAATTCTAACTTGCCATTGGAAACAAAGGTGGATATGACAAAGATTGTGGGCTCTAGTTGTGCTCCATGCATGCATAGCACATCTACTTCATCTAGCTTGAGTGGAGCCCAGTCATTGAGTTTTTTTGTATCTCAAGACGCATTAGAGTATAGTCTTTGCTTTGAGATATGGAACATGAAGATACATGAGAAGTAGATATGCCTTGTGCTAATTTTAGACACTACAACAACCTCCCTTTAGATGTGGTGAAGAGTCCAATGTAGGTGTGTTTGGTCACTGGATTGATAGTTGCAAGGAAAGGGTACAAGGTGCCCTATCCACATGACTTAAAGGGGCAGTTGCACTAGAATGCTATCATAGATGACAAACCAATTTTGGAAGAACAAAAGAAGTAATGGCGAAAGTTTGGATGCACTATACTTTAGATGGGTCAATAAATAGGAGGAATCACATTCTCATCAACTTTTAGTGGCTTCAAATGGTGAGATAGTTTTTTGAAGTCCATTAACACTTTTTCTTTTGACGTGTAAGTTGCTAGGAGAGGGGGTAAATCCCATTTTATAAAGACCAAAACACAGTCAGCCAATACATTGTTTCTCTGGAAAGAAACAAGAGGACCCTATGCAAGGCCCTTGGAATGCCAAAGAAACTGAATTCCATTTGCTATTTCTGAGGCTCTCTCAACCTGCAATGGAGATAGCATGTCTGGGTGAAGTCCATTAAAGAAGTTGAATATCTCCATAATGTTATGTTGGATCCCATCATGTAATAGAGTTACAGATTGCTTGCCATCCTCATTCGCTCTGGTTGTGGCAATATCGAAGGCACTGCTCAAGCTGCCCATCTCAGTTTGTCATTGTAGTCATCAAGCGCCATTGATGCAACATCCAAATATTGTGGAGTAACTAGTTGCTGCAAAACCAGTTTGGTCCAACTTTTCCTACCCACAACCAGCGTAATGTTAGTCAAAAATGCGACCAATAATGTCATGTTGTGGATATAATTGCCAATCAACATTCGTGAGTCGATGACATTCTTTATGGCTTCCATAGACTCCTTTGACGCTACCTTGAACAGTATGATGTCCCCCTCGGATCTGTGTTTTGTTTTTTGGTTTTTGTTTGTTTTATGATTTTTTTATTTGTTTTTGCCAGATATGATGCAGGAAACAAGAAAATTGCAAAATGCTAAAGAAAGTAAAGAAAGACATGAACTGAAGGAAACTCAGTTGTTTTTATTGCATCAAGAACATTTTCAAAACATACCCATTTGCTGAATGGCAAAGTTACAAGTCTGATTTCTTTGACCAGCAATCTGATTAGTCAAACCCTAGGATGCCACCTGTCAAATTGCTTTAATCTCACCTCGAATCTGCTGCTGATCTGATCATGAAAGCCACACGCCTAGCTGTCTAGCTGAGGCTGTACGGCCTGATCATAGACCCACACGTGCCAGCGATAAAGTGCTCAATCTGCCCTTAAACCTCATGTGCCAACTTATGAAAGAACAGCAGCAATAACAACCAGTTAATAAACTTTTGATATGCCAATGAAAACCTTTGTAATTGCTGCAAATGAACTCTTGGAAAACCGATGAAGCCCTTGTAATAACCTCTTTGTGAGATTATCTCTCTGAATGCCCTTGGGTGATCTTTCACACTTGTAGACACTGTTCTTTTCGAGGGTTTTCTTCTTCAAAAAAGATTCAATCTTCAAAACCAACAATCCCTTGCTCAGTTTCTTCAATTTGCACAAGTTTCAAGAAAATAAAGAATGATAATGAAAAAACAAATGCTTTTTTGCTTTTATACTCTCCAAATCCCCACTTGGCCAAATAATTAAATAAAATATTTGCTTTTGATACTTTTAATACTTTTGGCCTTTTAAATATAACAAATTAATAAAGCATCATTAAATATAACACTTTATTAATTTCCATTTAACCCCTTATATCACCTTATAATAAAGTCATCATTAAATATTAATATTTAAAGACAATGAACTTTAATAATATAATTAAATCTAAGTAGCTGGTTCGCTGGGTTTTGGGCTGGGTCCTGGTTCTAGTTCGCTCCTGGTTTGGGTCCTGGTTCGGTTCGCTTGTGGGTTCGACCAAGCTCCTTCATTTTTGGGTCTGGTTTGCCTAGGCAAAACCCAAGAGAACCCGGGCAGAACCCAGACAAAACCCAAGAGAACCAAGACAGAACCTGCGTGCCTAGGCATCCAAAAAGTGTTTTTTTGAGCATTTTTTTAATGTTTTATGGAGTTTGACTTTTACCCACGCCCAAGGGAACCCAAAAAGTGACCTCTAATCACTTCAAACACCTTAACTACCTCATTCTTATTCATTTGTTTTGCTCTTTTTGACAATGTCAAAAGCATGGCTGCATACATATTAGGCAAAATACCTTTCATTTTAGTTTAGCAATGCATGGAAGATTCAAAAAGTATCCTTGATATCACAAAAAGATGTGTTTATACACTTCGATTGTGCAATCACCCTTTGGTTCTTTCAAAAAAAATCTGCCTATGCCACTGTTACACTGTACAGGTAAACAAATTTTGTATTGTGGAGCTATATTAAGTTACCACTCTCAAGACCAATGTAACAATGATACAAAATAATGTTTGAGACTGCAAGAAGACATCAAAATGGCTAGTGTATAAACAAATTCTTATGATTTCTGAAGAATGTTGATAACTCTACTCAGTTGGCTTCTTTTTTCAAAATCATACAAATTGAACCCTGGCATCAATAGACTCTGTATATCAAGCTACCACAATTCAAGTTTCAACGATGAATATTTATCATGCATGTTTTAAATGACATTCAAGTTTATGGTGGTTTTGTTGTTTATATAATGTATGTGATATTTTAATCCTAATTCTTGCTTCAAGGCTGCATATATATATATTTTATTTTTACATGTTTTTTGTACTAATGAACCCAAAACGAACCGAACCCACCCCCCAAAAATTTTAGCTGAACCGGCGAACTGAACCCCCGAACCCAAACCCGAACCCAAACCGGTAACTTAGAATTAAATCATTAATTCCCATTAATTAACCAACACTAGCTCAAAAGAGTGATCCAATCACATTTTCCAGATGTAGGCACGATGACAATTGATCTAGGCATGACTTACTATAAATAGTAAGTATAGGCAATATGATCGAGTGACTTACTATAAATAGTAAGTGTGGGATAAATCGACCAAGATGACTTCCAGAAGGCCCACCACCAAAATACTGAGTCACTGAGCAGAAGAATATTGAAATGAACATCAAAAACCCTTGTTGAGGAGCCATTGATTACTCTCAAAGTGTCCCCTAAACATCCCATTAGCCTATGGGGACCCAATAGTAGGCAACCATTGCAAAGATATTGATCCCAAAAAAGGGGACATTATAGTCCACCATTCGCAAGATTGCTTGTCCCCAGGCAATTTTCACATGAACAACCAGGGTCGTCTTGAATGTCGAGATTCCAAACTAGTATGTAGAATGCTCTACCAAAACTCCACTGCAACCACTGGTGAAAGATAGAGCTAAACTTGACAGCCCTGTCAATGACTGTTTGAAGAAGAAGCAAATTGCCGAGTATAGTAGATATTAAAGCCCACAACCCAACTTGAAGCCCACCATACTCAACACCTACTGACCTCCGCTGCGCAACTCCGATATAATCTTCACCAAGTTGAAGATGGTGAAGCAATACCCTACAATTATCTCCATGTATCATAATCCTCCTTGGGTGTACTCCACCTGGGTCCCATGGACAAATCTGGAATTTGTCATTCCTGATTCCTGATGGCTCCTACCGCACCATTCTAACTATACCCGAAATGCCAAACTACTCAAACTCTGCTCCTATATCATGTATCCCAACAACATGATTATCTTGTAGAAGCAACATAGAATACCTGTAAGATTTGTCTCCTTCCATAGACGGAAACACCGCACACCAACCATCCATCTCACACTTGTGTGTCTTTTGCAACATGGTCGAATCAAATGTGAGTAGGCTGAAAGTACAACCATATGCATACTGCACAATGTACATGTTGTGGAATGCATCAACAATCTCTGTTGGTAGTCCTGATCCAATACTAGGATCCCAAATCTTGCGATTATCACCATGCATAGAAGTTGGAAGGAAGATCTTAACTCCTCAAATTACCATCAACAATCACACATCCCCTTTTTAAGTGACTGATACAAATGATGACAGCAACGATAAATCTGAAAATTAGATTCATAGCTATCCTAGGAATGCTTCCGCTATCATAGATTGATAACCACATTAATACTTAACCTTGAAGTGCTATAAAGGCAGTTCCATCCACACAAATTCATGCAATCAGCTACAATCATCAATGTAACATCTGAAAATATGAAGATTAGCAACATAAAATGATTGCAACAACCGTTAATCACCAATGTGGAAGTTTGAAACAAATGAACCATGACTGGGAACTCTTCCACAATACGCTGCATATTGCTGAAATGATCCAACCCTTGAGAATCCTCCATAAACAATTGAGAAACATCCTTCATGTTCCTGCTGCTATAAGGTTTCAGAGCCTCTGGATCTCATACTCTTATGTGTAAACATGCATGGATTCTATCATCTCTCTTGCAATGCAACTTTTGATGAAGACCTCTTTGAAATGACAAGGTAGAAAGATTCAATTCTCTACTCTCATGCCTTGGATTATAAACCAAAAGATGGTCAAATTTCTTATATTCAGTTGCTGGTCTGAAAATTGCAGCAGGCTCAAACTCAACATTTTGATAAGTAAATACTCCCCAACGTAACTTTCTTGTAAATCAGACTTGTATGTTTCATGAATTGAAAAACTCTTCTCATAGACTGAATTAGCATCAGAATGATAAAAAAACTTATCAACAGTTGCTGATTCAACAATTTCAGGGTGCTCAAAACCCTCATTAATTTCAAGTGAGGCCCTTTTCTCATGCATGTGTCTCTCAACAAGATCATCCTGTAACTCTACCTCATAAAGTGGGTTATCATAAAATATTTTTGCTTTCATCTCACAGAGTGGATTATCAAAAACTTGAAAGTTACTTTCAACATTTGGTTTAAGCCAATCATCCGCATGATCTAACTCTCTTTCACAAGGAGGCTCTATGTTATCTTCTTCAAGAGGACTCAAGTACTCTTCCTCTACAGCTGCTTTAGAAATTTCAGCTTCATCATCATTTATTTTTGGTTCTAATATTTCATTTTCAGTCTTTCCCTTATGTTTGGATTTTATCACTGTCGTATAGTACCCCTTGATGTCTGGGTCCTTCACAAGTTCAGAGAGTCCTATTGATTTGGAAATAGACTTACCAAAAGTATTCATCATTCTACTATTTGTTATGCCACACACAATACTCCATAGGATGGTAGGTTCTTAAGCTTTGATACCACTAAGGCCCAACCACTACACCAAAAGACCGGCCTGGTGGTAAGGGTGACACCTAGGCGTTAAGAGTAGCTTGTGGGGCACATCTCCCACGACATACCACCAGAGCATCCGAGGGTGGGGACCACCCCCCAATTACACAGATCTTGGGGCACGAGCCGAAGGTGGGGCCATCCCACTCGAGGCACGAGGACATTACAGTCCGCTTGCCCCCGAGAGTCTCGACCTCGAAACCTCGGCTTTGATACCACTATGATGTCCCCCTTGGATCCGAGTTTTGTTTTCCAGTGTTCCACGGGCCTGGGGGACGGGGAAACGGGGGGACGAGGGGATGTGTTTTGGAGATGGGGGGACAAAGGGCCTAAGTTTGGGGATGGCGGGGGGATGGCGGCGGGGGGGTGGCGGGGTGGTGGTGCTGATATAATTCTTTTGAAAAGATGTATAACAGTATAACAGTATAAGAATTACATTTCAAATGAAACTATAGGAAATTAGTAAAATTATAACATGGCAAAATTTGAAATACTAAATCTAAATACGAAAATATAATGATATTTGAATGCTAATTGCTAAATAAAATTTGACAAATGAAATTGTCAAATTGGAGATTTCTATTATATCGCCAAATATAAATATTTGATGTCATATGAGATATGATGATATGACAAAGTCTATAAAGATGATTAATTGATTACATGATTCATCATTACAATAAGTAGCATTACAAAATGAAAAGACAAAATGCCAAAATGTCAAAACTCAAAATGTAGTGAATGGAGGCCTCTAATCATCTACAAACTCCTCATCACTGGAACTGCTGGACTCCACAAGGTCAAGATCCCTCAAGCTCACACCAACCAGCCCTACATCTGAAGTGGTAGGATCATCCTCATCAATCTGTGAAGGCTCCTCTGGCTCCACATCCCATCGTGCCGCTGGACTCTCCTTGTACACAACTGTCTTGCGGTCCATGAGACGCAAAGCACTGTGTACAGCCACAAGCTTCTCTGCTCTCTTAGAGGTAAGTCTGTTCCTCTTAAGAGAGTGGATGAAGCTATATGTAGACCAGTTCCTCTCAGCAGCTGAAGAACTGGAAACCTGGGATAGCAGACGAATAGCTAGAGTGGTGGTCAAAGATTTCGAACCATGACAATTCCACCACAAAAGTGGGTCCTCCTGTGCCATAGAAACTATATCCACCTTTGTTGCATCTGAATAGCCTCTAAGAGTGGCAAATCTGGTCCACTCAGTGCGAATTGTGCTGGCATCTGTAGAATCATACATCTTCTCTATGCACCTAAAGAAACCCACCTTCACCTCATCATCCTGAATCGGTGTCACTCTACCCGGTCTAGCCATGTACCACTTAGGATTCAAGGCAAAGGCAGCCATATGCAAAGGAGTGTTCAACTTGTCCCATCTGCGCTGAATGATTGGCCGGATGTGCTCATTGTAGAATGCTAGAGAGGGGTCCTTCACTTGCACAGCAGCCCTCATCTGGTCAAGCATAGAGTCGATGCACTCATACACCTCTCCAAGGTTAGGTGCATCCCCATCCCCATATCTGATAACCTGGAATACTGGAGAAATGATGGAGACAATGTATTTCGCATCAGTCCAAAACACATCACTCTTCACTATCTCCTTCACCCTTCTCCCCTGTGCTGTCTTGGCCTCGGCCCACCTATTCCACTCATTAGTCATAACCATGACTTGCAATGCCTCTTGCAACTCAATCATTCTCTCCAAGAGAATGAAATATGATGCATATCGGGTCTCCACCGGTTTCAAGAACTCCTTCTTCGCGAAGGTCCTGAAGAGTGCATGGGAAGTGTGGTGGTTGCAGATAAACATCTGCACATCTCTCGCATCGGTGACCACTCCTCTAATCCAATCAATCTTCCCCATGTCCTTGAGTGCATTGTTCATGGCATGCACACAACATGGGGTCCACCAAATATGTCTATAGGCTGCCTCAATGAGTTTCCCTGCTGCTCTACACACATGGGCTGCATCTGTGACTACTTGGACCACATTTTGTGGCCCAACCTCCTCAATAGCCTCCCTGAGGACATGAAACTGAAAATCAGCATCTTTGCGATGCCCTGTACAATCAACTGCTCTAAGGAAGTATGGGCCCTCTGCACATGTGACCATTGATGTTGATGAGTGGACGATGGCTAATGTCCGTCCACCCATCCATAACTATACTGCACCCAGATGCCACCCAACATGCCTTCATCTTCTCCATCAAAATATTGATCTTGGAATAACACTTATCCAAGATCGAGGTCCTCATTTTCGTCTCACCTGGTGGCACATATGATGTTCCTCCCTTAGCCACCATAGCCATCATCTCCCTATAATAAGGAGACCGTGTAACATGAAATGGAATTCCATTGGCAAAGAAGAACTTGCCAATGGATTCATCTATCTCATCTCTCAACTGCACATTAAACATATTAGCTATGGGGTTACTTTGTGATGTCTGCAACTTGCGTTTCCCTGTGGCTGTCCCCCTAGCGACACTAGAAGTGGAAGTGGATGAAGATCCAAACATCATTCCTCCCGTCTGAAAAGTATGTGGCACTGATGCATGCTGGATTTGCTGAAGGGCTGCCCTAGCAGTCAAAGTAGTAGGGACTGAAATATTTGTGTCCTCTGGAATGCCCCAAAGCTTGTTAAACTCCATTCTATATTTTATATTTTGAGCCTCCTTCAAAAACTTACAAGGCTCCACACCTTTTCCTGTCCAAAAAAGAAAGTGTGCATTCACTCGAGTGATGCTACCAAACCATTCCATCTTACAAATGTTGCACTTCCACTTCCTTGTTCCCCCACCTGAACTTGATGTGCTTTGTATTCTTGTAGCAAACTGTTTTAGAGGAGACTTCGGATCAAAATGACCCCTAGCAAACTCTGCCAAAATTTCTGAAGGGCAGCCTGTACTAGCTGGTGCACTCGCCATGGAACTAGATTGGGCTGCAGGATCAGCCCCATGGTCATCCCCCTCATTCTCAGGTTCAAAATCTGAATCATGTTCACTATGAGAATGAATTTCCATGTCATCCCCACTCATGTCTTGGGTGCTCATCGTGAAAGTGACACTGCATTTCACAAAATTAAAATAAAATCAGCCTACTTTAACAAATTGAAACAATGAAAATTGAAATAACAAATTTGAAATTTTACTTTGCAGTTTGCAAATAGAAAATAAAAAGGATTTGAGAAATAGAAAGGATCTGAGGAAAAAAAAAGCAAGCTCTATAAGCAATAGAAATAACTAATAGTATTTGAGAAATAGAAAGGATCTGAGGAAAAAAAAGCAAGCTGTTTAAACTTTAATATTAAAATTTTAAAATAAAAAAATTGATGTTGAATCTTGAGGGCAAAATGATGAATGATTCATTCATCTTCATCATTTTGCTCTCAAGATTCAACATCAAATCTGATTTTGAGTCTTTGAGATGAATAAGAAAAAAAGAAAACAAGTTTAAACTAAGAAAATAAATTTTAAAACAAAAACTTGAAAAACAACAAGAAATTTGAAAAAAACTTCAAAAACCCTACCTTGTGCTTGAAAAATCTCTCCAAAATGAAGTAGAATCCTCTTCCTCCTCTTCTTCTTGCTCCTTCTCACTCCTATCACACTTGCAATCTTTATTTTCACTCCTTCAATCAGACTTCTTCACTGTTTTTCTTCTTCTTCAGTTGGCTGCAAAAAAAATCAGTCTTTGTAAATGTGATTGAAATGATCAAATTAAGATGTTTTCATTGTTTTGTGTTGTTTTAGAGGAAGGGGTGGGGCCCACGCCAATTAAGGGCAACAACAAAACACATATAAACTAAAGATTTATGTTAAATTTTGATTTTATGCGTCCATTGACGCGGCTCATGATGGGAGACGGCTAGGCGTTTCACAGCCTCCCGAGAAACGCCTAGGCGTCTCCCCAGGAGACTTGGAGACGTCTCCACGTCTGCGGCGGAGCACCGGCGGCGGTGGCGGGACTGCGGGAGACGCCAAGTACCCTTCCCTCCGTCCCCGAGACGTCCCCGTTTCGGAAACGCGCCATTTTTGGGGGAAAACGCGTCCCCATGGAACACTGTTGTTTTCTGGTTTTTGTTTGTTTTTTGATTTTTTTTTTTTTTTTTTTTTTGCTAGATATGATGCAAGAAACAAGAAAATTGCAAAATGCTAAAGAAAGTAAAGAAAGACATGAACTGGAGGAAACCCAGTTGTTTTTATTGCATCAAGAACATTTTGCTACACCCTTAATATTAGTGTGCATCGGGTTATGAATAGTCGGCTTGTGTCTATCTTAACTCTCTATTAAGTCATATTATCATTAGTATATTGTTATTTAGTTGTTTAGGTCGGCCTAAGACTTATATAGGTGTGTCTAAGTCGGTCTAGGTGATATCCTAGGCATAAATAGGTATATATAGGAGGTTGTGAGTCTTATTTGATCATCAAGTTGTGAAGTGTGTTCTTATTAGAGATATTTGGAGGTTTGCCCCCTCAAAGTGGCTTGTTATTCTCAGTTATTATCAAATATTTGCAGTATATTTCATATCATATTCTTCTATTGTGCAAGTTATTTCATAACACATTTTTAAAACATACCCATTTGCTGAATGGCAAAGTTACAAGTCTGATTTCTTTGACCAGCAATCTGATTGATGAAACCCTAGGACGTCACCTGCCAAATTGCTTTAATCTCACCTTGAATCTGCTGCTGATCTGATCATGAAAGCCACATGTCTAGCTAAGGCTGTACAGCCTGATCATAGACCCACACGTGCCAGCAATAAAGTGCTCAATCTGCACTTAAACCTCATGTGTCAACTTATGAAAGAACAACAGCAATAATAACCAGTTAATCAACTTTTGATCTGCCAATGAAAACCTTTGTAATTGCTACAAATGAACTCCTGGAAAATTGATGAAGCCTTGGTAATAACCTCTGTGTGAGATTATCTCTTTGAATGCCCTTGGGTGATCTTTCACACCTGTTGACACTATTCTTTTCTAGGGTTTTCATCCTTGAAAAGCTTCAATCTTCAAAACCAACAAACCCTTGCTTAGTTTCTCGAATTTGCACAAGTTTCAAGAAAATAAACATTGATAATGAAAAAGCAAATGCTTTTATACTCTCCAAATCCCCACTTGGCCAAATAATTAAATAAAATATTTGCTTTTGATACTTTTAATACTTTTGGCTTTTTAAATATAACAAATTAATAAAGCATCATTAAATATAACACTTTATTAATTTCCATTTAACCCCTTATATCACCTTATAATAAAGTCATCATTAAATATTAATATTATTAAAGACAATTAACTTTAATAATATATTTAAATCATTAATTCCCATTAATTAACCAACACCAGCTCAAAAGAGTGATCCAATCACATTTTCCAGATGTAGGCATGATGATGATTGATCTAGGCATGACTTACTATAAATAGTAAGTATAGGCAATATGACCGAGTGACTTACTATAAATAGTAAATGTGGGATAAATAGACCAAGATGACCTCCAGAAGGCCACCACCAAAATACCGAGTCACTGAGCAGAAGAATACTGAAATGAACATCAAAAACCCTTGCTGAGGAGTCACTGATTACCCTCAAAGGGTCCCCTAAACGTCCCATTAGCCTACAAGGACTAGATAGTAGGCTAGCCACTACAAAGATATTGATCCCAAAAAAGGGGACATTACAAACAACCTTCGAAGTTGCTCAGAGATGTTGGAACTGCAATGGCAAGTACATTGGCACTTTTAATAAAGTAAAAAATGTTGAAAATTTGAGTCGAATGCTAGAGGAGATTGTGTTAGAGATAGGCAAAAAAATTGGTGGTGCAAGCTGACAGGTATCCAACACTCTTTTGTACCATTGCATTGTGGTGGACAGATGAAAAGAATCACACTCATCAACTTTCTAGGGGCTTCAAAGAGTGAGATAGTGTTTTTGAAGTCCATTGACACTATTAATAAACTAAAAACTGCAAAACATTTGAATCTTAAGGCTAGAGGAGATTGTGTTAGTTGGGCATAACAATGTTGTGCAAGTTGTAACTCGTAATGTAACATGATATGTGGCAGTAGGGCAATTACTTTAAGATAGGTATCCAACACTTTTTTTACCCTTCAATTGTCCATTGGCTCGACATTCTTGTGGAGGACATAGGCAAAATTGATTAGATGAGATTGGTTGTGGAAGAAGTTAGGAATATCACAAAATACATTTATACTCACTCTTGGGTTCTTAGTTTGATGAGAGATCACACCAAGTGAAAAATGTTTGTGTGAGCAAGTGTGACAAGGGTTGCAATTAACTTATTCATGTTGCAAAACATTTGCAGTTTGTTGACACTTTTGGAGCAAACATTTGTGAGTCAAGCTTGTCTTGATTCATTGTACTCAAATAAAACTGATGGAGAGACGGTTGCAAAGATATTTTTGATGATGTCTTGATAAAGAGAGCTACAAAGGTCATCTAGGTAACTTTAAAGTTGAAATTAAAATTTGAATTGAATCCTTCAATTCCTAATTTTTAAATTATTTATTTTAATTTGTTTGAGGTGTTGAAGCCTTGGTGAGAGTTTTGTGTTTGGTGAATAGGGAGCAAAATATTTCGGGATGCATTTACGAGGACATGGATAGGGCCAATGGGGCCATCCAAAACTACCATAAAGGAGACAAAGACAAATTTGATCCCATTTGGGAGATCATTGAGCAGAGTTTAAACAATGAAATGCACCAACCCACTCACGCAATGAAATACTACCTTAGCCTTCCATGTTTTTCCCCAACCTTGTAATGCTTTGGGATGTGAACGTGATTGCATTTTGTTTGAAATCATTCAAAATGAAGAGGCACAATAAGTTGAATCAGCAGCAACTCAATGACTTAGTAGTTTTGCAATACTTTAGTGCCCCAACTTTGACATTAGTACAATGACACTACCAAGTGCACGACAACATTCGTTATAAAAAAATAAAAAAAAAGGAAAAGAAAAGTGCATGACAACACAAGGTCAATGAACAACATAGAATAACACTAGTGGAAGACTTACAAAGATGTCGAATGGCAAGGAGAGTTATTCCTTATCCTAGTCTTGCAAGATATTGCTCATTTTCTCACAACATAAGATATTCATTATAAAGGAAGAATAAGGACAAGAGGGCATCAAAATTGACCAAACTAGGATAGACATCTAAGGAAAACCCTAGGGAACAACCTTCCTTTGGACTTTCATGGAAGAGGGCCAAAAGTGACCACTGTCCTCAAATTGCCCTTTTGGGGTCCAAATCGCCCATGCTGCCATTTAGAAATTTCCCAAGCTATCTCTAGGCTGCCGCTATTGTCGAGACAAATGATTTGAAGCAAGGGAAACACTCGTTGGCCCAATAGGGCTTTGTTCAACTTAAACTTGGCCCCAAGCATATTGAAACCGTCCTCTAAGTTTCATACATCATAATCAGCCCCTAACACTAAGGTTTAACTAACCAACATACTTAATCAAGGAAAAAAGGGTCCAACTCCACTCATTACCAAGCAATGCAAGTCAAATATTAGAGATGTCAAATGGATCATGACCTATACAGTCAAGATGTGTGAAAGAAATTCATTGCAATGGGCTATAGCATTTCAAAACATCATAAACGTTAATTCAAAATGCTTAAATTCATCATTTCAAAAATCAAGTACAAAATGCTCTTTTTTACATGGCTAACAAGCTTGCTCTAACATGCTACTACAACATGATTTAGAGTCTATCTTTCCATGTGTCATATCTATGCAAGAATATTCTACAATGATGAATCTCATTTTGTTTAATTCAACCATATTCATTTCTTCCAATTAAGGATAAATTTGACAATCCAATGCATGACAACAAGCTTTTCAATATGCTACAACGACCTCTCAAATTGATCTTAACTTAATGAAAATAAGAGCTGGGTGAACACCAACCACATCATGGAGCTTCAATTAACATCTACAACACATCCTTGAAATAAAACATTGCTTAACATTTTTCCCAAGAATTAGGAATAGTAAGATCTACAACACACAAATGGAATTACTCACATGCATTTTCTACCAAAATACAAAATACAATAATTATCACAATTATAAACACACATTCGATGAATACAAGGATGGGCATATTTTGAGATCAAATACAATCTCAGAAACATTTATTAGATGATTTCAACCTTCACTTAATATTCAAGGAATAAATGCAAACAAATCAAGATAGTGGCAAACTGGATAAACACAAAGGACATCCTTTCATTTGCAACCAAATAGGATGGGCTAAACAACCAAACAACATACCCACAAGACCCACATTGTCAACAATTCAACCACAATTTCTAGAAAAAGTGAGATGGTCCAAGTGATCTCATACTGTTCTCCTCCACATACTTCCCATTGACCATTCACTTGTAATTTTCCTCCACACTCAAGTGAAGCTTCAAATCCAACAATACATTTCATACCCAAAGCATCATATGATAGCGAATGAGAACATATAATCAAACAAGACATATCCATCCTACAATTACATAATATCATAATTGATCTCATAATTAGTAATAAACCTTCTAATCTAGCACAATGACACATCAGGAAAAGGCTAGAGTTAAAACACAAGTGGGCCTTACATCTTGCCCGCCAAGAATGGACTACTCTTGGAAGTCACTTGGATGCGATGAAAGCACAATACCAAATCTACATCTTACCATAGTAAGGGAGGTAGTGTAACGAGCAACCATAATGTGATACCATTATAAACACACACACAATATGTAGCTACTCAATGTAATATAATGCATGGTAAGATGAATGCTACAAAAGCATTATTCTTTTCACAATATCACACCAATGATTGAACTTCAAATCATAGCCGTTTTGCTTAATCATTATATTTAAAAATTTATACAAGCATTTATACATTCTAATGCATGTCTATTCAATATCAACAATTCATATGAAGATGCACTCAATGCTGTAATGTCCCCTTTTGGGGATATACCTGATTTTTGCCCAAAAAATAAGAATTCCGACAATACAATTTATTTACATATAGAGTATTCTATAAATATTTACACAATTACAATAGGACTTAGAGAAAACTGTAATTAATTAACATCGAGTATTATGATCATAGATAATCCCTATTGAAAATACAATATACCAAATACATTTGGATCTATTTCATAGCTTTTTTCCAACAGCCAACCATATTAGGATCTTGATGGGAAAGCATGATAGGACGCTAGGAACCTGTCCTCCTCAATCAAGCCTAAGGGCACAGAATGAGCCTTCAAGTCAATCGGCCTCTTGGCCCTAGGTATTGGCACATTCATCTCAGGGTTGGCGTACTTGATGAGGGAACCAGTACTGCTGCATCTCCCTATCAAACATTTCACATTGGTTCGAAACATGGTTGTAATAGCTTAATTTCTGCAATATACATACATGGCTGTTCTTAATTTATATTCTAAAATTATTCATCACTTTGATTTTTGAATTGTTTCAATTGCTTATTGATGTCTTTTCATAAGAATTGAGTCACCACCCTTCATTGCTGCCTTAGAATAATAAATTATTTTCCAAATTGATCTCTCTTGCATGTCCTTCTCAAATGAAACCTTCTCCCCTTCATATTTTCCAATGTAAGGGAGAAGTCACACCTCTTCATCATGTCTGACCTTTGCAAGAGTCGCAACCTTTCACAATTACCACCCCTTGAAATAGTACAACCCTTCATAATTTTTGCCCTTTGAAAGAGTCACTTTCTTATTTTCTTCCCATTCCTTTCTTCTTCCATTAATCCCTCCTTGATTCCTATGCTCCCTTCTTTTTTTCCTTACCCTTTTTCAAATGAACTCTTCTCCCTTTTATATCTCATGTTTGAGGGAGTCACAGCTCTTCATTTCATGCCTTTTGACGATTCATTTAACTTAATTAAATTTTAACTAATTATATTATATTTTTTACTTTCTTTTTTATATTTTAATTTTATTATTATTATTTATTATTAAATCCTATTTCAAAAAGGGAACATTACAAATGCATACTATTTACCCTGATAGGTGCCACTCATCCACATCACAGGGAGAACACACAAGGTTCACATATAGCTCCTTGTAGACTCCAAGGCAACATAGCAGTACCAAGTAACGAGGAACTAGTATCGAGTAACCAAGAACCAATGAACCAATTGGAATGATGGTCTCAGGTTCACAATCATAGGGGATTCCTCCATGCATTTCCATATCAACTATTACTCTTGTTTGTTTAAAGGTTTTAGCTTCCAAAAGAAAGCTACGAAAGAAAACATACACTAGGAAGATAAATGGATGGTGACTGCCCATAATGGTCCACATTTACTTCCATTCTTAGATGTTTCCCACATCTACTTCTTTATATGCACTCTACTAGAGGTCAGTCTCCATCGAAATGGCAGAGAAGAACATCACCACACAAGAACGACGCTCTCAAATAGAAAGAATCTAGCTTAGCCACCACAATTTCAAGAATACCAAAATAAAGGAAAATTCCATTCTCACAATAAAGTAATTAAATGTTGAAAATTTTGACAATGAATCAAAAGTAAGCCAAGAGTCATGTGAATAAGCAAAGAATCAGAGAACTGCTGAAAAGAATCAGATCATAGCAGAGCAGATATTAATTAGCCATGAAGAATAAAATATTGCTACTGCAGTGCAGTGGTTTCCGGCTGCAAGCATTTGGGGAAATCCATCAATGTAAATAAGTACATCAATATTTAACGAACAAAAATAAACATCTCAACACTTGGTAAACTCCATCAAGATAAATAGGTTCCTCAAGTTAGAAGAAATAACAAATGAAAATATTATGTTCACATTCTTCAGGGTAGGACCTGCCACCTTTTGGGCTCCTCAGAATTTCTGTTTACTTAAATTTGATTGCTCAAACATGCCACTCCGTAAAGTTGGGTAGGGATAGCAAAGTGAAGCTGTGTTTCCTTACATGGCTTTGATAATAAGTGGCACCATAAATTTAATGGATTTACATACTGTGCATAGAAGCCTCCACATAGGTCACTTGCATAGTGTCGATCAATCTGCATTGAGGGTTATTACCTTATTGGAAGCTGGAAAACTTGCACTCAACTCTTTGTTGGAAATTTGAACTGCTCGTTCATTAATTATTCGTACTTTTAAAGCAGGTTCAAGAGATCTGCTTTTACTATCTCTAGAGGAGAATGAGCTCATCTACAGACCAGGATACTGATTTAGATAGTACACTCACTGTGCTCCAATATCTGTATGCGTTCAATACAAATGGGGGTTAAATCAATCTTAAAGTTCACATTTTAAATCCCAAGGAGCAGAAACTAATCTTCAAAACAAAGGGAGTGAAAATGATAAATCAATACACCAACAGATATAGAAGGAAGACAATGAGATATCATTCGATGTAAAAGCATATGTAAGGCAGTTTTACAAGTAGATTCAATACTGACTTACAAGCAGACTTGAGGCATTTTATGAAGAAGAAGTGTAAGAAATAAAGTAATATCTTTCAGGTTAAAGCAGAGCTATTACAGCAGATATATGAATATATTATAAGGCAGATTTGTAAGGAAAGACTTGTGGCAGATTTTTGAAAGCGCATGAGCAGATTTTTGAAGAAAATTCTATGAAGAATATATGATGAAATGAATAAGGGATGGTAAGTTATTTTGGAGCAGAATTATGAAACATGTTGGAAAGAGTATTTGAGGAGACTTACATGGCATATTTGAGCAAACATATGAGCAGAATAATGAGAGATTCATGAGAAATTTCAAGGCAGATTTGTGAAGAGTGTTAGAGCAGATTAGAGAAGAGTTTTTTATTTTTGCAGACTTGTGAAGGAGTTTTTCAAAGAAGACAGACTTTGTTGTGTTGAGGTTGGTGCCTCATACAGAAAGGGTTGGTGCCTCCAATCAAAAGAGATTGGTGTCTCTTACGGAGTTGGTGCTCAGTCGTGGGAGTTGGTGCTTCCAATAGGTTGATGCCTACAAATTTTTGTATGTGGGGATTGGTGTCTCCTGTAGGTTGGTGCCTACAAAGTTGTAAGAAGAGTTTATATAAGCAAAATTTTGCCAGTGTTCCACGGGGCTCCTGAGAAACCCCTGGTTTCCCTCTGACAATGATCTAACTGATATTTTTAGGTTTTTCTGACGTTTTGAAGTTTTTGCAATTTTTTTGTGTTTTCAATGCATTTAATGACAGTACGGCTTTGACAGAAATTTAAAATAAATTCCTAATAAAATATTAGATCCTCAATAAGGTAGTAAATACAAGCTATGATGAATGCGCCTCTTTTATTTCATCCACTGGAAACAGTACAATGCGATTTTGAAACATGCAAAGTAAAGAATGAATTTTATTCATGAAGAGAACCTGATTTTTCCTGGTACGGCTGAAGGTACAGAATTGTACGACTATCATGAATGCTTGGTCTTTCTCCAGTCTGTAGATTCCCAAGTCTCCAGCAACTCCCAGCGCCTCCAGATGGTGAATGAATGAGAGCTAAGGATAGGCGTATGAGTTAGACAGAAGACACGTCCTTTATTGCTGGTACGGCCTGACAGAGATGTACGGCCTGTCAGATCAGCATTGAATATGGTACGGACTTCTCCAATAAGCAAAGTTTGGATCTCTGAGATGGGCGCCTTGATGAACAAATGGTATCTGGATGAAAACCTCTGAAGAATCTCTGACAAATACAATATCTGAAGCTCTGTAGTTTTCTCTGGATAAGAAAACCCCTGTTGGCAATAGATCGAGTGATATTGCACACTCTCTGAATTGCTTTCCGCTGGAGAGGGCTCGTTCTCCAAGGAATCGAACGTGAAACCCTAAGTCTCAGGCTCAGACCAAAAATTGATCAATATCAAACTCAATAAACTCATAATGGCGCACTTCCCAATGCAAAATCCTCTAATACACTGAAAAGTGCGATTCCCTTGAAAATAGGGTTTTAATGAAATATTCACGTTTTAATATTTTAATATTTCAATAGTCCATCACTGAATATTTTAATTACTTTTAATAATGACTTTTGGCCCCTTCTGATGTTGGGCGCACCCTTCAAGAAAAACCACTTAAGTTATAATATTAAATTATAACTTTATATTATAAACGTTAATTAATTAATATTTAATCAATACGATCAAATATTAATATCTCCCTTATTTCTAACCCGTTTACTGATCCGTCTGATGCTGACAGACTCTGAAGTGATTCCTGATGCCGCCACAGCCAACTGCTAAAAATAGCAGTGGTCCCACACTGCCTGCCAAGAACTGCTAAAAATAGCAATTCTGCAAATATCCTCCGATCGAGCCAGAACGAAAGACAACTGATCAATCACGATCAAGCCGAGCCAAGTCCAAATGACCCCTATCCAATCCATCTACTTACGAATCGATAGCCAGGCCATCCTCGCCGCCCGAGATGTCAATGAAGGGGACATGACAAATTCTCCTAAATTGCTGTCCTCGCTACCCCAATGCCTGATGTCGCAGAATCTCAATTTCTCCCATGTCGCATCCTCAACCGGCAAATCTCTCCATTTCACCAGATATTCCCTGATAGTCCTCCGACGCAACTGTCTCTCCCTATGCTCCAGGATGGACTCAGGTACTAGAATCAACTTACCCTCATCATCTAAGGGTGGTAACACTGCAGATGGTACAACGCGATGACCCAACGCCTTCTTGAGGCGTGACACATGAAATACATTGTGTACCCTGCTCTCTGCTGGAAGCTCAAGCTCGTAAGCCACCTCGCCAACTCTCCTCAGGATCCTGAAAGGACCGTAATAGCGTGGCTTAAGCTTCTCTGACCCACTCTTCCTAAGAGTGGACTGACGGTAGGGCTGAAGCATGAGGTAAACCATATCACCAACCTCGAAATGCCTCTCCGTCCTCTTCTGATCTGCATATTGCTTCTGCTGATTCTGTGCCTTTGCAATATTCTCCTTGAGAGCTCCCTCTGTATCCCGACTCTCCTTCGGCAACCAACCTCCTCGCGACTCGCACTCTACCGCTACCAATAACGGGACAAGGAAACTCGGCTCTCATACCCATATATAGCGCCATGAAGGGTGACATCTGAATGGTCATATGGAATGTCGAGTTGTAGCAATACTCACACAAATGTATCCATTTGACCCACGCCTTCTGCTGCCCTGCTATGTAGTTCCTGAGATATCCCTCCACCCACTTATTAACTATCTCCCTCGCCCGCCCATCCGGCTCGTGGATGGTAACCGGTGCTCGGTGTGGGGCTCGGGTCTCCGGCAGAGTCGAAGACTCTCCGCTTTAAGCACAGAACCGCTATCTCTATCGCCGGACGATGTCTGAGGCGTAAACCCACATGAAGTCTCAATATCTCTAAAGAACACCTCTCGCTACCCGTAGTCAGGTAAGTCGCGGGTGATCGGAAAAGAAGTGGGCATACTTCGCAGTTTCCATTCACAACCACGATATGCAATCACGCCTCTTGGGCTTTAGGCAAGCTCGCGGATAAAATCCATCGACAGTATTCCACTTCCCTCGTCAGAATCGGAAGTGGTCGTAGTAGACCTGCCGGGTGAGTGTTCTCCTACTTGTTCTGCTGACAAACAGGGCACTCACGCACATACTGAAGAACATCTCTCTTGAGACCTTTCCACGTGAACCTCTCCCGTATCTGCCTGTAAGTCTTGAAGTAACCGGGATGTCCTGCTGTGGGAATATCACGAAAGGCCCTCATAACCATGTTCTTCACCTCAGAACCGGGAATCAGAAATATCCTGTGCTTGTAAATGATCAAATCATTTACAAGTGTGTACCTGGTATCTACTGCTGAGCCCTCGACAATGCTGGAGGCCCAACTGTCCTTGGCATACTCTGCCACTATCAAATGCCTCCAATCCTCTGCAATCTGAACCATAGTGCCTAAATACGGTCTCCGTGATAATGCATCTGCCACTACGTTCTGAGTACCTTTGATATATGAAATATCAAAGTAATAAGCCTGCAGCTTGCTGACCCACTTCTGCTGTCTGTCGTTGAGATCTCGCTGCCCTAAAAAGTGTCTAAGACTGTTATGATCAGTCTTGATGCAAAATTTGCTGCCAACAAGATATTAAGTTCTAATTTCGCTATGCATGCATAATCGCTGGCATCTTTGTCGTGATATATGCTATACGCCAACCTTCGGGTCCTCTGAAGCTAAGTGCCTTTATAACTATTGGTGCTTGTCCCCGCATAAGGTAATTCCGGGCATCTCACCAATGCCCTCACCCATCACATCAAGCTCAAACGCTTCAGAAGTCCGCAGCGCTAAAACAGGCAAGTGGTCATTTGCACCTTGAACTTCTCAAAAACACTCCATGCTTTCTGAAGTTCAAACAAACGCCTCTTCTTCATCAAATTGGTTATCGGAAGCTGCATGTCGTGGAATAACCATTCACGAATCTGCGGTAGAATCCACACAAACCGAGAAACCCTCTCAACTGTGTCAGGTTCGCCGGCGTGGGCCAATCAACAATGGCGCGGATCTTCTCAGGATCCATACGCACTCCATCCGCACTGATAATATGACCAAGGTATAACAATTCGGTCATCCCCAAATCGCACTTGGATTCCTTGGCGTACAAGGACTCCCTCTCCAAGATGCTCAATACAGTCTCCAAATGAGCCAGGTGCTCCTGCCAAGTCCGACTGTATATCAGAACGTCATCGAAGAAAACCAACACAAACCTCCTCAGCAAAGAATGAAATACCCTGTTCATAGTAGACTGAAAGGTAGCTGGCGCGTTAGTGAGCCCAAATGGTATCACTACGAACTCGAAGTGCCCACAATGACATCTGAAGGCTGTCTTCTCTATGTCCTGCTCACGGACTCTAATCTGATGATAACCCGACCGTAAATCAATCTTCGTAAAATAACATGCCCTATGAAGCTCATCAATCAACTCATCTATCCTCGGTATCGGGTATCTGTTTTTAATTGTCCTCTTATTCAGGACCCTGTAATCAATGCACATGCGCAACGTTCCATCTTTCTTCTTCACCAATACAACAGAAGAAGCGAACGGCGACTTGCTAGGTCTAATGTGACCCATAGCCAATAACTCCTTTATGGTCTTCTCAATCTCATCCTTCAATCTTTTCGGATGCCTGTAAGGAGTTATCATGATGGGTTTTGCACCCTCCTCAAGCTCAATAATATGCTCTATCCCTCTATCTGGAGGTCTACCTGGCGGAATATCACTAAACACCTTATCATGCTTGACTCTGATCTTCTGAATGTCCGGATGATACTCTGTCTTTTGCTGTCCCTCCTGTAAAGGTGCTAAATGACACTCGGCAGCCCACTCTGCCATGTCATGACGCATGAGCCGCTCCATTCGGCGAAAGGAAATTGTTTTAAGGTCGCTGTCCCGTATTGCCTTAAGAATGTGAGTCTTCCCGTCGACCTCAAAACGTATCTCCATATCCTTGAGACGAAGTGTGACCTCCTCCAAGGAGTGTAACCACTTCATTCCCAGTACTAAATCAATGTCTCCCATATTGACAACATAATAATCAGCCTTGAACTCATAGTTGTTCAAGCGTAATGGAAGATCTCTAATCATGCGTTCGCATCTCAAAGTGTACCCATCCGCCACTTTGACTCTGATGCCCTCAAACTCCTCTGTGATAAGCCCTCGTTTCTCAACGAACCTAGCATCAATAAAATTATGTGTAGCTCCTGTATCTAATAGGGTGATGACCCTCTGACCTGCTAATACACCACGGAGCCGAAAAGAACCCTCCTGCTGAATGCTAGACAATCTGCCCTCCTGTATCTGAAGCTCGGGCTCTACCTCCACTCTATGCTCTGGAGTCTCTGTCTCTGACTCATCTGAATGCTCAGGCTGCTCTGAATTTTCTGATTCGGAGTCTTCATAGTATGCCCACATAACACGCTTCGCCTTGCCCTTAGGTCTTAGAGGGCAATCGTGATTGGCATCATACGGTCCCTTGCAGTAAAAGCATAACTTTTTCCTGCGAAGGTCATTCAGGGCCTCACGATCCAAGGGTGGGAAGGCTGATTTACCCTTCGAATCGTTTCTATAATCTGATTTGTTTTTGTTATAATCAGATTTGTCATTGTTTTTATTAAAGCCCTTGTTGTCTCGGAACGATGAAGAACCTCTGGAGTTAAATTTATTTGCCGGGGCTGCGAACTCCATGTTACGCGCCTTCCTCATCGCCTCCTGTAGTGATGGAGGATCAAAGGCTTTTATCCAGCCTTTAAGTGGTTCTGACAAACCCTCCATAAAGAGAACTACCAACCGCCTCTCAGATATGCTCGGAACCATGACGGAAAGTCTCTGAAAGTCGCTGATGTATGTCTCGAGATTGCCACTCTGCCTCAACTGTGCCAAATCTCTGAAGTAAGTTTCCGGATCCTTCCTATCAAATCTCTCAACCAACCTGTCTACGAACTCCTGATATGAAGTGATCCTATCATGATGTAGCGTCACCATACCGTGATGCCACCAATCATAAGCTACTCCCTCGAGGTGCAGTGTAGCGTAACGGATAGCGTCTCTCTCAGCCATCAGACGCAAGGTAAGGAATGTATCAAGCTTGCTAATCCAAGCTTGGGCTGTCATCTTCCCACTGCCATCAAACATTACCAGATTCAACCTGTTAGTTGCATGTTTGAGGTCATTATTCTGCTGTCGGGGTCTCCAATCCTGACGAGCCCTATTGTGTTCACGCCTCTGTGTGATAAAACGGTCAAAAGTGATCCGTGCTCTGACTGCAGGAGGTATCAACTCCCACTCCTCGTTTGCTGCCATAAGGTTATCAGCAAACAAATCATCCCGATCCTCCTCTGGCATAGCCTCATCGGGCTCCTGTCTCGTGAACGTAGGCCTTGTAGGCCTATCAGCTGTCCGTGACACTGTTCTAGGTGCTCTCCGTGACCCAGCATCACTCCTGTCATCGTCACGATGTGGTGACGGTCTCCTCGAAGTCCCTAATCTCTACAGTGCCTGTGCTACCTGCTGTAATACATCATCAGATCGACGTTGTCCTGCACGAAGATCTCTGAGTGTGAGTAAGACCTCAGCATCATCCTGATCTCGGTGGTTCTGTGGGATCTCTGTCCTCGGTATATCTGTCCTGTCAGCCCTATCATTCCTGTCAGCCATGATGTCCGGCTGCCTGCTCAAACTGCGTTGCCTTTCAAGCAAGGCACGTCTGCGAGTGTAGTACCTGTATGTATCAATTTCCTCTGGTTGCATGTGATGGCCAAACCCTAGGATGGCAGAATCAAGCTCTGATACCACTGTAGAAACCCCTGGTTTCCCTCTGACAATGATCTAACTGATATTCTTGGGTTTTTCTGACGTTTTGAAGTTTTGCAATTTTTTTTGTGTTTTCAATGCATTTAATGACAGTACGGCTTTGACAGAAATTTAAAATAAATTCCTAATAAAATATTAGATCCTCAATAAGGTAGTAAATACAAGCTATGATGAATGCGCCTCTTTTATTTCATCCACTGGAAACAGTACAATGCGATTTTGAAACATGCAAAGTAAAGAATGAATTTTATTCATGAAGAGAACCTAATTTTTCCTGGTACGGCTGAAGGTACAGAATTGTACGACTATCATGAATGCTTGGTCTTTCTCCAGTCTGTAGATCCCCAAGTCTCCAGCAACTCCCAGCGCCTCCAGATGGTGAATGAATGAGAGCTAAGGATAGGCGTATGAGTTAGACAGAAGACACGTCCTTTATTGCTGGTACGGCCTGACAGAGATGTACGGCCTGTCAGACCAGCATTGAATATGGTACGGACTTCTCCAATAAGCAAAGTTTGGATCTCTGAGATGGGCGCCTTGATGAACAAATGGTATCTGGATGAAAACCTCTGAAGAATCTCTGGCAAATACAATATCTGAAGCTCTGTAGTTTTCTCTGGATAAGAAAACCCCTGTTGGCAATAGATCGAGTGATATTGCACACTCTCTGAATTGCTTTCCGCTGGAGAGGGCTCGTTCTCCAAGGAATCGAACGTGAAACCCTAAGTCTCAGGCTCAGACCAAAAATTGATCAATATCAAACTCAATAATCTCATAATGGCGCACTTCCCAATGCAAAATCCTCTAATACACTGAAAAGTGCGATTCCCTTGAAAATAGGGTTTTAATGAAATATTCACGTTTTAATATTTTAATATTTCAATAGTCCATCACTGAATATTTTAATTACTTTTAATAATGACTTTTGGCCCCTTCTGATGTTGGGCGCACCCTTCAAGAAAAACCACTTAAGTGATAATATTAAATTATAACTTTATATTATAAACGTTAATTAATTAATATTTAATCAATACGATCAGTCATTAATATCTCCCTTTATTTCTAACTCAAGCATCGATCCGTCTCGATGCCGACAGACTAAGTGATTCCCGATGTCACACAACAAATCATAAAATATAGTATCCCACATCACTGCCAAGAATCATAAAATAGCATCAAGAATGACCTCGATCGAACGAAGACAACCGATCAATCCCTCACGGGATCGAGCCGAGCTAAGTTCGAATGACTTCTATCTAATCCATCGGGTTTCCACAGGGTCGATGATAGGCCAATCCTGCTGCCCGAGATGCTCTTCACCGGTGAAGGGGGACATGACAACCCCCAAAACATGGAGTTTCCGAGACGGGGAGACGCCTGGGAAACGTCCCTCCGCCGTCCCCCCGCCGTCTCCAAGTCCCCCCGCCGTTTCCTTCCATGAGGGAGACGTTTCCCTGACATGGTATAAACCATAGATGAAAAACGCGCAGAAAAATCACGCAAATCGCGAGTAATCGCGCACAGCAATGGATGGCGATTTAATCGCCCAAATACTAGCAGCCGACTTTTTAAAAAAATCGCAGCGATTTTTCTGTGTATGTCGCGCCAAAACGCGCGCGTTTTAGTGCCAAAAATCGGTTTTAATGGGCATAAAAACGCAGCAAAGGAAAAAAACATTAGTTTTTATTTCTTTTGAAACCCTTCTGAGAAGCGATTTCCAGTACTGAGCACGACGCGACGCGGCTAGGGCACGGGAGGACGTGCGCGAACTTTCTGATTTATTTTCATTTTTCTGTGCGTGCGCTTTGTTGGTCTATGGTTCTTTGTTCATTATTTTAATATATATTTATTATTTTATAATTAGATATTAATCATATATTATTATATATAAATATAAAAATATATTAGTCATATATTATTTAATATAAATATATAATAAATATTTATTATCTTATATATAAATAAAGATATAATTTATATTTAATACATTTTAGGTTATCCATTATATAATTATTATTTTATATTTCTATATACTTATTTTATAATTTTATATATTTATACTATATATTTATATATATATAATATATATTTATAAATATATAATATAAATTTATTATTTAATACCTATATATTATTAAATTTAAAAATCATTTAAATTTTATTATTTTTATGATTTATCATATTCATAATTTTGATTCATTGCATTCCATATTTCCATGAGATGACATCTCTTTGAGGCATACTGTCAAAAATTTGAAATTTCACATGCCTACAATTATGCTTCCACATTTTTT